>KB291862.1:20738-30887 GCA_000328365.1 Capitella teleta
GCCCCCCCCCTCCCCCCCCCCCCCCCGGATGCTGTTCATAAGCTATACATTTTATTCATTAATTCATAGGGAAGCATAAACCCAGGTGGCTCCGTGGTGTAGTGGTTATCACATCTGCCTAACACGCAGAAGGTCCCGGGTTCGAAACCCGGCGGAACCTTGTTTTATTCTCTTCACTTTCATCCACATAAAAGTTTACACAAGCAGTTACAACCGTTATAATCTCTCGTAATAATTATTCTTTCAATATTCCCATTTTTTTTCCGGACAAAAAACAAAAACAAAACAAAACAAAACAAAAAAACATTAAATATAATAAAAGGAAATGAAACGAAAAATAAAAATGAAAATAATATAAATATGTACATATATAACTAATGAACATTAAATGGGTATTATTTAAATAAATATTAATTATGAAAGAAAAAAAAACCGATAACAGTTTTAATAAAATTGTAAATTGTAGAACAGAAAACAAAGCTTTGTGGGAAAATAACATTTCTGAAAATCGAATGGGAAGTGAAAAACATTATAATTTTGCCTGTTGCCGCATGCAGTGCCGTACCATCAATATCATAAAATGTCGTGCCTCCAATGATATCGAATACTGATATCAATACACCATTACTATACAGCAATCCTACACCTGTACACACTACACGCGACATTCATTATGAGGACATTCTGTAGAACAGCACTAAAAAGTAAAAAGAATTGAGAAGTACACAAAAACGGAGAAAATGTTGATGCCATGTGCACATTATAATAATGGTTTAATCTAGACGTGAAATACATGTAGTAATTCATATTCGGAAAATGAAAGTTGAAAAAAAAAAGGCTCTGCTGAGATTCGAACTCAGGATCTCCTGTTTACTAGACAGGCGCTTTAACCAACTAAGCCACAGAGCCAGTTGGAAATCGAGGAAAAAATTAAAGATGATATTCCTTTAGCACCTTCGCATTTTGGGGAGTGAGTGAACATTGGTGAATAACACCCCCCTTACAAACTTTCACGGATTACTTAAAATATATGCTGAATATCTGTAAGCCTTCTAACACTGTCCAAACAAGAATAATGCCAGCCCATTTGAAATTATGCCATTATGATTGTCTGAATCATCATAACGTACCTTGAGACGCCCTGTATTACTACGCGCATTCGATAAGTGGATCGATTCTTCTGGTAATAAGAGTCTATGATACCAAAAGTTCAATACTATGTGTGCTTCGATTATCCTAAAATTTCTTCTCGTTTGATTTTCTATCAAAACAATCAAATTTGGATGTTTAACTACATTTCAAAGGTGGTATGAATATCATTGTGATGCGGTTTATTTTGAAGAAGGTGAACCTTTTGACTATGATATTCCACTTTGAGAATCTATCATATGAGATAATAACGTTCAATGCACTATTATTCCCACCTTTGACGCATGCTATTTACAAAATTTGAACTGAATTTTACTAAGTATAATCGTATCTCTCCTTTTTTTTACTGTTGAATAGGATTAAGTAATCGTCCTCGGTCCTGTACGTTGCTGGATTACAATTGTTGGTGGCAGTTAGCTCTACGTGATTCCAACAGCGAAGTGACAGCTTCAACTTTTGACTTTTCCGTATTTCTTTCATGGTTATGTGACGTTCAACGTCTCGTTCTCAGTGTTTCTCTCTGTTTGTTGGTGCTTACATTTGGGCGAGTGAGTTTCTGGTTGTCTCTTCAGTATGCTCACTTGAATTTGTTTCTCTCCCCTTTTGAGGCTTTTGGTTTTCTTCATTTCATGGATTTGGAATTTTTGTTTCATAATCATATTATAAATTATAAATTAAATAAGTTTAAGTTTAAATGAGTTAAGAGAAGTTATTAATAAATAAGTTAAATAGTATTAGGCCCAACACTAAATATTATTACAATAATCATGCCCCATAATTGTGATGTTATAATCATGCATAATCTTGATAGTCATTCTTATGATTCTATGAATTATTGAATATGATTGTGGTGTTTATCATGTATGATCATGTTATATGATCAGTTATACTACTCATAGTCATCAGGTCATAGTATGATAGTGACTATGATGATAGTGATGATTTTCAGTTATGTCTCTTTTTGTAAAAATTTATAGGCCTTTGCTTATTAAAATTAATACCGGTAGATATTTGCTTATTAAAATTAATACCGGTAGATATTTGACCGTATTCACTTCACCATTAATAAGGTTTGACTGTACCGTAAAGGATTATGGTGAAGTGAATACGGTCAAATATCTACCGGTATTAATTATAATAAGCAAAGGCCCCTAAATTTTAACAAAAGAGACCAAATTGAAAATCATCACTATCATATAGTACTTTGTCTTGAACCTGTTGGCAATAGTGGCAATATTTTTCCATACTATTCTTGCAGTGAACAATGGATTCAAGCTGTGACATTATTCAATTATTAATTAATGCAATGAACTTATCTTGCAGATATGGCCACAGGACGAGCAGGAACGCACATCCGTTTGCTGTATGATTTCGAGTACCAATCCCCGGATGGATGTCAAGTGAAATTTGCAGCTGGCGAGGAATGTCTTCTGCTGAAGAAAACCAACCCTGAATGGTGGTACGTCTTAAAGAAGAAAGAGAAGAGACCGCTATACGTCCCCGCCAACTATGTTGAGCAAGTTGAGACATCAGAGAAACCGAAGAAGCGTGCCCCACCCGTCCCTCCACCGAAACCAAAACTTCCGAAGCCATCCATGGAGGAAGAAGTTCTGAGAGAGCTTGACTCAATCATCAACCATGCCTTGGATGAAGAGATTCCAGTTGGCGATGAAGATGACGATACTCCGTTTTATGATAAAGTTACTGGTGGTAAATCCGTTGATAAACCTTCCACCCCTGAGCCAGATTATGAACAAGGGCGCTCGGAGGATTCGTCGCCCTCAGTGCCTCCCCTGCACATTGGCATGAGGGCGGGGAGTGAGACGAGTGGTTACAAAACAGATTCACGCGAGAGTCTGGATTCTCCAATTCCACCCAATGGTGCTGATATGTACGAAGCACCACAGTATGCCAATCTCGCTTCTCTGAATGCCGAAGTCAGTCATTGGTTTTAATTCGTATTCTCGTTATGAAGACTTCATAATTTCCCACCAGGTACAGGCCGACAGTCTTTCACCCACGGATGACCAGCCTAATTATGCTAATTTATCTGATGTTCAACATTCAATTCATTCTGGATCATTGCCAGAGAGCGCTGTTAAGAGGGAAGCAAGTGACCCAGGAACTTCATCCGCTGACACCGTTTCTGTAAGGAGTCTCCAGTGATGCTACTTAATGCTTTATTTAATGCTCAAATTTGGTTATCTGAAAACAACTTCATTCACCGTAAGAAAGAATATCTCTGAATTAATTGATGAAGGATTTCACACACTGCTTCTTCAATCATAAAAGTTCTTTTTCAGCTTCGGAAACCAGTGCAAGTGAACTCATTTGGAACCCCAGTCTTCCTCACCAGCGATGTTTCAGCTGAAGAGGTACAATTTTAATTTTAATTAATAATTTAATAGTTGAATATCCAGCTCTCCTTGGCTCAGTATTTATAGAACATCATACTGTGGGATCCCATTATTGGAATTTTTCCCTTGAAGTCACCCTAGTAACATCAACGTCATGTCGCTGAATGCGAACAAAACTGTTCTGCAATTAATTAATGGTTGTACCTATCATCACCATATTAATCTTGAGTAGCCATGTTGTCTTGATGGCTGAGATCATGCACGACTCTTGAACAAACTTTGAAATGTCATTGACCTATAAATTCTGCAAACTTGTATCATTTTATGCTACTTGAGTGATCTTGTTGACACACAGCTAATCAATATACAATATAAGTTATCAAGCAGGCTGATCATTACTTGTATACGTGATGGTGAGTCATATATATCTTGCGCATCTCAATCATGTTGAAAGGCCACTCGACATGAATTCGTTAACTCTGTATTTAAGTGTGTTCTTTGTTGTTTTCTAGGAGACCCGTATTCCAGAAGGGTGGAAAGAACAGAAATTGCAAGATGGAGATGTCACCTACACTCATGATCATTCAGATGAAAAGGTATTCTTTTTTTTTTCTCCTCTCTATCAATTCTTATGGATGAATTATCAACTTGAAGGAAGACATTTTATATGAGTAGCATTCAGATCCAATTTAATTACCTTAATTGGCAGGTTATTCAAACTTTGCCTGAAGGACTGTTTCTGTAGAAGCTGCCATATTCTCCCTCTTAGGTGTTCTTTGGAGTTTTAGGATTTCAAAGTCTGAAGATTTATCAACACCAATGTTCCTCTTTGCATTTGACAAGTGGCAATTTTATGGATGTCCTTGAGAGGCATCTTATAAACTTGGAGTCAAACATTTTAAAAACATTTGTGGAGGGAGACTGAAAGCCATCATATTTGTGCAGGATTTATTTCTTATTTCTGATTATGGATTTTATTATACATCCACTGTTTTCCGGTTATTTTATTATTTATTATTGAAGAGATTAGCTATGTGTGACTGACGTATTGGATTATATCTGGCCGCATCTGGAACAGAGGGAGACGAAAGGGACTCTATCACACAATGTAATAAAATCACAAAGCAGACATGTAAACACATAAATGAGACATTGATTATCAAACACTAAGGTTAGGAGTTGAAAAGAAACCAGCATAAAATCTAAGGCAGACATCAGACACTCCCTTCCCCCCCCCCCCATCTTTACCTCTTGATCACTGAAGCGTTCAAATGCACACAAATGCTCACTTTGGAAGCATAAAAAATACTATGAGTTTAGTCACCCTTGCTGAACCTTTCCTCTTTAATTCACAAACTATTTGCTTCCTCATCTTGTAATTTTCTTGCTCCAAATCTGAACCAGTAACTTTCATTTTCATTCTATTTTTGAACTATAAAGTAGGAAATAAAGTCTTCAGCTAATGTTATGTAATAGGATTTATTTTATGGGGAGTAATTTTTTTCTTTCTCTATTTCTTCTCTTTTTGTTCAAAGCAGTGAATCACCACAAGACATCTTTTTTTCTGGGGGGTTTCGTATTTTGCTTTGCCAATATTTAAAGGCTAAAGGTGTCGCCTATATTATGAGATCTGACCCAACTTGTTTACCTTTATCCAGAATTGATGGTTCTGCCTGTCTTTGTGTTGTACCAGGTATAATTAATTTTGTTAAAGGGATGGGGAACTAAATTTTAAGTGATGTTCTATAACTTCTATTGACTCATAGCACCAATTGATAGCATTCCGTGCCAAAAACACCATGCCTGGATGCAAGCGTAAGGAAATAATGCATTCCGAATATCGGGGTTAGCATTGTGCCTATGGGAGAATGGCTTCCATTGCAAAGTATAGGAGGCAAACGTCAGCTGAGGGCTTGCCGTGATTGGTCCCGTTGTCCTCGTGAAGCTATAGATTTCAGCCAATCAGAGCAGGCCATCTTCGCCATAAAAGGACATGTTTGTTATTTACAAAACGAAAGCGCATGCGTGGTGCACTCTGGCTGACCTTTTTACTGTTTCAGGATGAGAAACCATGGTACGTGTCCTAGAAAATCGCTTGTTAAAATAAGAAAAATAGTGAAAAATATTTTTTGACGTCACGTCTGACATCACGCCTAATTAACAATATATCTCCCGCGAAATCGTTAGCGATGATATTCCTTGTGTGGGCCAGGCATAGGAATCATTTTTGGTGCATCAAATAACGACTCAAAGTCCATTTGTAACCAGTTCCCCCTCCCTTTAATGATCGCTATGCGGACACCCTTGAAAGATAAAATAGACGTGCCACCTTGGGAGAATGAGTAGCGAACTCACTTAAAAAATACTTATCATTATTTTAGAAATGTTGAACGTTTTTAATTTACAAATTTTGTGTACAATTTTATCTTATCAATTCTTTTTATATCTTTTCTTATTTATATGTTATGTTATGATTGTTATGGCCAGCTTAAACACAGCTATTGCTGATGCCATCCGCCAAATAAAAACTCTCAAAACTCTAAGTACAGTGGATGAAAAGTGATCTGCTTTAATTGCCCATTTTCTTCTTCCAGTGGCACAGTGCTACAGATGGGGCAGGACGGCAATATTTCTACAAAGAAGGAAGCTCAGCAACAAGTTGGAGTCTTCCAAAGGTATGTTTCACTTGCTGATTAGTAACCCGAATTGGCATATCAATTAATGCAGGATTTTCTAATTCCTGAACATGATACATATGTAGTAAAATGAAACTAATTGCATGAAATATTTTATATTTTATGAAAATTTAAATGGTATTATACTTATAGTCTTCCACCTTTATATATTTCTTTATAAATGTATGTGAAATGCAACTGAGGCATGCTGTGTACATTGCTGCTTGTAACACACTCTGCGTCTCTTAACGTTCTTCAAGGTATCCAATCACCCACTCCTCACGAGACGACACGGATCAGCTGACAACGTACCAGCGCTTGTTGAGACCCCAGCTCCTCACGTAGCGCAACCTTTGGCCCCCAGTCTGAAACGCCACCAAGTGAGAGCTTCGTGGGCCGCTGGAGAGACCACCCTGGGAGCCGGGTGGAAGCGAATTCTACCCCCTAACGTTCCATCCATATCGGTATACTAAGTCTTGCTTGTAATCAACAGACTGGCCTTGTTGATTCACCATTTATTCAACTGCTCCTTAGATAACTATTAGATTAAGCTGAAATGGGGATTAACCAGGCTAGACTGTAACAATTATAGAATCATCAATCCAATCAATGCTTCTTGAGATACTGATATATCAATTATTAACCCTGAAACAATCTGTATTCTTATTAGTCTCTTGATACATCAATGTTACAGCAATTTGATTTTTTTTTAGGGTCCGAGTTTGGCGGTGAATGAATTGAAAGAAGAGGAAGACGAAGTGGAAGACCGCAGTATTTCACCTCTGATGTCCTCCACTGCTACCAAGGTCAGCGAATAACGTTAATTTCTTAGTAAATTCAACTCTAGTTTTTATTTTACCAGTAGTAGTTTTTTAAATTTTTATGTTAAGTCTTTTTCTTCTTTGTAATTATTACTGTTGTTATTTTCCTGGTAACTCTGGGCTCTGGGTTTTCCTTATGTTTTAATAATTCTTTTGCTTTTACATTTTGTTGCTATATTTTCTTTCATTTCTCATGCGTTTAATCCATTCATGCGATGCTCTTATAATTTCAATTAATTTTGCGCTGATTAAGGTGAGACTTGCCCTTACTGTATCTGGCATCTCTTTTGGACCATGCATATTGTTGTCGTCCATTACAGATTCAGTTATATTAAACTGCGGTCTTGCTAAAATGATTTAATTATGCTGATTTAATTATGAGCTTTGCCTTTCTGGATTGACGCCCTTGTGTGTTCAGCACTTGTCCCTCTGCTTTGAGGAGCATAGCTTTAAGAGAAGTCTTCGACGCATTCCGTTTTACGGGGATGGTAACTCACCTGTCTCTGCTCTGTCCACTCCGGAGGTAGTGCTTTCATGTTGTGGTTCTGTACTGTGTAATTTTCATTGCTTTAAATACTAAATTTAGATTTATTTTTTTATTTTTTTTCCCAGTTTTAATTATATTTATGAGCTCTGAATTTACATGGTACTCTATGAATCACCTATAATTAATTTGCTGCTAATTATTTCATCCTCTTAATCTTAATTAAGTATATTTTACAGCTTATGATTAATTTGCTTAAAGTAATTTTAATTAACTTTCTCTCTTGAGCATTATTTAATTATTCATGCCACGCATACAGATGTTGGAGAAATCCGGAATGCTGAATAAAACTCGACTGACTGATAGCTCAGGAAAGAAGGTCAAGTAAGTATCTTGATGCTGAAAAATCAATTTCTTTATTCCATTTGATATTTTGTATCTGTCAGGAAAAATTGGAGTCCAAGTTATGTGGTAGCTCAAGGCACTGAACTGCTGTTCTACAAAGACCAGAAAGCTGCTCAACCAGTAATGAATATTCATGCATCCTTATGAATATTCTCGATCTTTCATTGTCAGAAATCTGGTTCATCACTCGGTCGACCTGAGGCAAAACTTGATCTTTTTGGCGCCACCGTTCAAATCCATATAGCTGCGAAGGATATTTCTAGTAAAAAGAACTTCATACATGTACGAGCAATATACTTTGGAATCTATTTATAATTATAATTCAATGTTGTTTTTATCTTTAGTTGGTGCTGTTAGAAGGTGATCAGTATCTTCTACAATGGTATAACGCTACTTCAACACAATACCACCACTCTGGTAAGATTTCCCATTACCTCAACAAATTCAAAATCATTTTCAACCATGTGATGAAATTTCATAACTCAGGCTGATGTGATCAGCAGTGTTGATCACACGGTTGTTTCCCATAAATACATGTTCGTTCTTTTCTCTCAGGCTCCCATCACACACTCAGCCAGCATGAATTCACTGGAAGACTCCCTTGAGTCACCAAAGGGAACTCTGGATCGTGCCACAAGCCTCTCTCCCCCAGACTCCAAACACGCTCGGAAAGGCTCAAAGAAAAGTGGGTTCTGCTAAAAGAGAGAGCTACCCAGCATTTAGTTGATAATTACCTTTTTCAGATGAAAGACCTAAAACACCTGACGGGGATTTGTCTTCAGCCGAAAGGAATCGAATCAAAATGCGTTTGATTAAATGGCTGCTCAGGAGGCCGACTATGGAATCTTTACAAGAGAAGGGAATTATTCAAGGTGCGCTCATGCTCAAGCGTCAATGTAATATTGACTCTTTATTTTTTCTCTCTCTTTAGACGGAGTATTTGGGTCGCATATTTTAACAATTTGCGAGAGAGAGAAAAACAATACGCCAAATTTTGTCACAAATTGCATCAAAGCGATCGAAGCGAGAGGTTTGTGTCGTGTTGAGTGTTTTTCCTTTTATTTGTTTTGGTTTTGGGTTTTCAGGACTAGAGGTTGATGGCATTTATAGGGTGAATGGTAATGCCGCTCAAATGCAGAAACTGCGCTATCTTGTGGATCAGAGTAAGATGCACTTTCTTAGAATTGACTGGGTCTCACATGATTATGTTTTCAGATCAGAGCTATAACCTTCTTGACCCTGAGTGGGATGTGCATGTGATAACTGGGGCACTGAAGCTGTTCTTCAGGGAGCTCAGAGAACCTCTTATTCCGTTCAGCTTCTTCAACAAATTCATGGATGCAAACAGTTTGTTATTTCTTCCTTTTCTGTTTGGATTCATCTATTTTCTCTTCCAGAGATTACTGATCGTGTTATGAAAGCGAGATCGTTCAAGGATCTCATCAAACTCCTACCACATCCGAACAGAGAAACTATGAGGGCCCTCTTCACGCATTTTGTGAAGTGCGTGAGATTTTTTGTTTGCTGGTATAGCCGTCTTTAATCAATGTTGTGACCACCTGGCAAATATCTGCTTTAATATAAATGCCATGAAATGAGAATTGGATAAAAGGATTCTCTAAAAAATATTGAATGAGTAATGTTTTGCAGAGTATCAGAGAAGAGTCAAAAGAACCTCATGCAGCCTCACACCCTGGCCATCGTGTACGGTCCAACCCTGATGTGGCCGGCTCAGGAGTCAGCCAACATGGCCATCACCCTTGTGCAGCAGAACCAGATCATAGAAATCTGCATCCTGGATATCAAGCACATTTTCACATGATTTTTTGTTATGTTTTTTGTTTTGTTAACAATTTTGTTGTTGTTTGCATTTCTTTAATTTTTATTTTTTTTGTTCCTCCTTATGAAGGCTGGCATTAATTTTTTTATCTTTTTTTTTTCAATTTTGTCTTTTCCACAATTTCTAGCGTTCAGATTATTTTCCCATCCCCGACGACGTCACTTGACATGAGATCTATGCAAATGACCGGCATTTGGTTCTTTTTGTGTGAACTCTTTTGATTAGTTGCTCTCTCAATGTTTGTGGGTAGGAACTCTAGTCAGTTTAAATTTAAATATCCGGTTTGCTTTCCCGTTTCTTATTAATTATAATAAAGCAGGATTTATGTTCTCGCAAGTGCTTAAACCATTTTTGTTCTCAAGATGGATTCAATTATTATGTAACATTAACAGGTGCTTGTTGAAGTTCATTTGTGAGA
>KB291862.1:33125-56762 GCA_000328365.1 Capitella teleta
CGAGACTCTAGAGCGTTATGATTGTGAATTATAATTGTAATTCGTGTAATTATATATGTAATTATAATTATCTGGGAACTCCGCGATGCTGCCCAAGCCCAGGTGCTATTTAACCTTTTTAATCTTCCAAGACGGACGCATTGCGATCTCATTCATATTATCTGTCAAGATGTTCCTTTCATTAATCAAATTTTGAACCGAGTTGCTAAGTTTTTACAGGGCATTGTTAAAAGCGTTAATATATTTACTCGTTCCTGTCTTTCCTCTGTTTTATCAGGAAGCCTATCTGTTTTTAGTTTCAATGTTTCTTGTTTATGTTCAAAGCTCGGGATACCAAAGTTTCGGATCCCCGAGTATAATTTTACCGCAAGAACGCGGCAACTATTTTTTGTAGATGACGCCATGCAAAATCTTGTTGGCGTCATCAGAGATTTAATCCGTTTGCGAGATTGCAACGGATTAATTAATAACGGTTGGACAACCTGTGAGTTTACTATGTTTCTCGAGGAACTTTGTTGTAATTAACATATTCTTCTTTTTATTTAATTCTACTTGTTGAATTTATTATTCTTTTGTTCTTTCTGTTGTTGTTGTTTTTTTTTGTTTTTGTTTTTTCTTTTCTTTTCTTTTCTTTTCCCCTAAATGAAATGCTTGGATCACGCCCGTGAATGTATTTCGATTAATAAACATTATATATATATATATATATATATATATATATATATATATATATGCTACAACGTATATACGAGTGTTGTTCAAAAAGTTCTCGGCCTGACATAGAACGCGCAATACAAGAGACGTGAAATTTGGAGATTAGATAGAACAACCATTCACAATATCAAAAGTATAGTTTCGTTATTTCCTTGGCTCTACTAGAATTTGATTGAGTGCACTTCTACTGATATCACCATCAAAGCCTCATTTCGGATCCCGAAAGTTATATTTCTTGGACTATAATAACACTTTCTCTCAACATTTTATCGCTGATTGTGATATACTATATTGCTTGCGCAAGAGCGGTGCGTAGTGAAATACCCGCATATTTTGATAATTCGATCAAAAGGCCGCGCAAACAGTTATAATATTACACTTGGGCATCTGTTGTTGCCTTATAATTTTGCCAAAACGTTAATTTAGTTTGTCATATATAACTCTAGATGTATGTATCTGATAACTTTTTGAGGGTCAAAATATTTGCTGTACAACCATATATTTATCCATAAATGAGGATAATAATAAGTCTATTTTAATGATCTGACGATATACATATTCCTAACATAACACTGCAACATCACCCGTAAGAACTAAGTAGTGCTCTTTAGGTAAAATAAAATATTTAATCCGAATCATCTTCTTACGCAAAATTTTGCCGAAACGCAAAAATACCGTAAGAAGATTGCGAGACACGTTTTCACGGGACCGTTACACCCACATTCGTACTTTGGGTTAATCGATTTGGATAAAACTTGGTGCATTTATGCAAATTAACATGGAAATGTATTTGACTAATAATTGTTGTTTATAGTTCACTTTATGTTTTCCTATTTTTAAGTATGTTTAATTACAAGAAGGAACACACATTTAGGCCAGTACTAGTACTCTCTTCCTGGCATAATTTTGTTAAGATTACGCTGTAGTACATCTTTCATTCTCCTCCCCCCCCCCTGCTTCAATCTCTCCATCTATAACTATGTTCGTCCTTAAACACTGAACTCCCATTAGGACACTAACCATTCTCACTCTCTAGGTGAGAGCTGCCACTTTTTCCAAGAGTTATGATTTATATAACCATATAGGGAATGCTGTGCTCGGATTTAACCCACTAACTGTCAATTACCTTAGCAGTACGCGAGGAAGATCACCTTAAGTTCGATCTCCTCAAAATGACTTGTACTTGACCTGTTGTGCTCTTCCCTCAGTGGTTAAGTTTTGCATATGTGACTTACCCACGAGATCCTGATCAACGAATATTAATATATCCCTGTTACTCCTTTATAAACCCCAATCCTCCTCCTCTCTACACTTCTCCTTACTTCTCAACACCACGCTGCACCACAAATACCCAGACACCCAGTTGGGATCTCTGACATCGTCTTCTCTATTATTACAAGAATAAACGTAAATATTAAATATAGCCCTGGACTCCAGGGCTATATTTGTAGTGACTCCAGGCTGGAGTCACTACAAATTTGACCATTTTGACGAAATCCCGACCCCTGCTTCACTCAATTTGGCGCTACAGATGTTCACGTCACTTTCTGGGAAATCTTGTGCTTAAATTTTTTATCATGAAAGCTGGCCTAGCTATGTTCAGGTCAAATTTAAAATTTCTGTGATAACGCGTTCTGTGTTAGGCCGAGAACTTTTCGAACCCTTGCATGGTAAAATGGAGGCTAGATATCACTTAATACTTATCGATAAGATGCACATAATAGGTGGAAGCCTCGGTGTCGGGTGTGACATTGCGCATCCTATGGGGCGAATGTGTTGAGTGGAGCCGCAAAACTCAATCATACTCCTGATCATGCTCATGATGATACCGCGGGATCACCGAGTAGCTCATGCAGTCAAGCAGTTTGTCCGTCTGGTTGTAAATTGTTCGTCGCAAGGGTAGGTCGAGATGCCTGGTTCGAGGCATATAAGAACCATCAAATGTGTGGTTGTATGAAGCTCCTTTGAAATTTAAATTATTGAATCAAGGCAACTTGAAATCAACTCCTCTGGTTAGTATTTCAATTCGCAGAGACATATGACGAAGAGTATTTTTATTGCGAGAAGATGTTACAAAATCTTGATTTTATCTGCAGGTCACAACGTTTTGTACAACGACAAAATATCACGAATGGCAAACAAAATGTTTTATTGGAAACTGGAACAGGAATTTTGATTAAACTACGAACAAAGCTGGCAAACTGTGAAGAAGTGTAATACATGCAAAACACCGACTTACAAACCATATCCATTTGTGTTGTGAATCTAGGCCAAAAGTTGCAGAGTACGATTAAAATAGCGAATAACATGCATCAAAACGTAATTTTGCAATTCATAAATTCAAAAAAAAAAAAAAAAAAAAAAAAAAAAAAAGACTTAGAAGTTCATAGCGTCGAAGGATGTCATTGAAATATATTATGATTTAATAATAATAATAATAAAATTAAAGTAATCTTATTTTCTTTCTACAAATTCGAACTTCCAGGATAGTTGTCTTCCAAATTTCCGGGGCCTTCGATCACTCTCTAAACCAGTTCCGACTCGGGTAACTTCACCATCCAGTAATCACTCTTGGTTCAGTTATTGTGAATGCCATGCTTTCTGACTGGTTTTGTTTCGTTTGTTTGTTTGTAGCGGAGCCGAGGGGAGGGGAGCGGAGGGGGGCGCTGACCTACTGTGTTAAAAAACTAATGTAGCCTACTCATGTACACGGCATTTCACCGTAGTACCAAGTGAGTATTCACTATGCATAGTGGTACCCAGTGAGTATTCACGAAACGTCGCCGAAATACTGCATGCAAACAAATCCCAATTATATACAGACGTTTTCAATTAGAAACACGAAAAGAGCACTTTAATAACACTTCAATTTGCTATAATTATTTTAGTGGATTAAGAGAAAACAATGAGAAATAGGAAGATGCTTTTGTGTGAAATCTTAAAAGTAAAGTTGTTCCCTTTGCAGTGAACACTCAAACATCAAAACATTGTACAAATGTATTGGCATGGGGGTGGGGCGTGATTGTTGCCGCCTAGTCTTTAACTATGGGTCGAGGAAGTAATCTTCACACGTATATTATGAGTCATCATGTAGCGCTTGCTATCTCAACTCATAAACTCAAACTACTCAAATGAGCAGAAAGGAGAAAATGGTGTACATTCCGACGTAGCCTCCAAGAATTGCCATCAAAATGAAAACCGAGTGTCCGATATCTGGAAAGAAAACAAGTCCTGCCATCCGAATGAAATTAAAGAGTTATGTCTACTGGATTTATTTGTAGAAGGTTTCACTGTGGTGACGTTATCCAGAGCTGTCGGACCTTCTGTTGTATCTGATGTGACGTTTGGTGGCTGTAATGAACAAATGAAGTCGACATTGATTTTATTCATTGACAAATCGCGGTGCCGAATCAGTTGTTTTTATACGACATTAATTGTACTACAACCTCGATGTGTCGAATCTAAAACTGCTCGTGGGGTTAGCTCAAATACAGGGCTCACAATAATTAAGAAAAAAAAGTGCAACTTTTTATTCGCAAAAATATATTTTTACTCGCCAAAAATTCTGACGAGAAATGAAACGCAATTATTTTATACATGTACGTCTTGATACAAACTATCTCACTTTCTCAACCGATTTTAATTTAGGTCGATCGTATGTGACAATGCACTGCCATATAGCGCTCCTTTATCTAATTAGCAATGCGTCAAAAGCATTCAGTACTATCACTCTGCAACTATAGAAAAGTGTTTCGCTCTACTGGGTTATGCTGGTAGGTTGTAATGGCCACGTGTCCACTATGAATTGGGTAAGCCAAGACAACCAAAACATGAAAATTACAAAGGAAAACGCACAGACTTGTCGACGCCGCATGAAATCACCAACCACTGCTACTACATGTACTATATATAGTAGTCAGACTAGCTACCAGTATAACATACTAGGCTATACCCAAGACGCGATTTAATTTGAAAAGATGTGAATGCAGTGAAAACAACGGCGGCGCCATAATTAACAAGTCTGATCTGGCGTCGACATGGAGTCAGCTAATTCAAACTCACCGCATCATGTTAGGCGCCTGCATGGACCCACAGGGTTCAGTTTTTTAACTAGGGAATCAACAAAAATTTATTGCTTAGGGTTGATCAAAGAATCTGTTAATTAAAGTTTACATTTTATTTGGAGAGTTAAATTTTTACTCGCCATCTGGCGACCATTCTTGATATTTTTACTCGCCAGTGAGAACTTTTACTGTTGTTCTTGAGTCTGAGTTGAGTCTTATTTCGAGCCCTGCTCAAATACTTAGACTTAGGGACAAAGACTCTATTAAGAGAGCGTCTTTGCTTAGGGATATACTTCCAAGGACAGGATGATAGAGGCCGTTATAAGACCGTTATGATTTCAAACGGTGTTCTGACGTTATGATTGACGATATGCGTTGTGCCCTCATTGTGAAACACTCAGCTGGCCGCTCCGCTGGTGGAGTGGCCGTCGTCTGCTCGGGATAAATTCGAGAATGAGACGTTCGAGGGACGGACGTTAATGCTAATAGTAAAGTATAGGAAAATCATCGGGACTTCGAAAAAAAACTTCAACCCAGAGAGACATTCGAGGGATGGATGTTCGACACATCGATGTTTTACTGTAGCTATTGTGGGTTTAGTTAAAAATCACATGCTAGTAATTCGTTGATTTACTAGTAAGTACCTCTTCAATGTCCCTCTTCACAATGTGATGTCGAAATGAATCATCGATTTCGTTTGCTCCTTTCAATTCTTCAGATGTGACATCTTTCCAAACATGAGTTGAATTTGTGGAAATAATCGCTCTGAATTGATAACACAGGTCTAACAGCTGCATGGTGATATGAGCAATAGGTCATATGATTGTCGTTCAATAAACATTAAATAATGATGCAGAAAATTAATGAGTGTATCCAAATATATCGGTTATTGCTTACCGGAACGTGACTGTTCCATAGTCTTTTTGCGGTAGCCATCTGGCGAACAAACTGTGCATATTTCCGTGTTTGTTTATGAGAGTGTCGTGTTTGGCAAAGCAAGACTCGACCCGAGTGTCCTCAATTGGTTCATGCAGCCATTGCCCGACTGGAGTTGAAGGATTTGATGTTTGAACAGCCTGGAGGACAAAATCCTCGAAGTGGCTGTTGCCCACGATGCCAACTGAAAGTAATATAGGTTTATAGCAGTTGAGATACCAGTAAATAGTTTATGCGAGATCTGCCTCTTTGTCGATTTTGTTACTATAGCATCATGGTTAAAATACACGTGTAGTTATGTCAAAGTATCATGTGCAGCTAGCTGGTGCCACTTTTCCCGTAATTTCTGTCAGAACTATTTGAATAATTAGTCAAACGTTGAAAGTTGAAATTCAGAGATAGCGAGACAACGCAGCTGTTTCACGAGACATATACTCCTCTACTTCCTCATGTTACGGGAAAATAAATTGTTGCATTTCCCTCAGCCTCGCCATAATTATTTAGATTTTGTGTAGTCAGGACTATTATTTATTCTCTCACAATTAAGAAAGCATGCTCATTTTGTTGTTGTCATGGTAACCAACCGGAAATGCGTGAAATTTTGCAGATGGCGCCAGGAAATATTGTTCGCCTGCTAAATACTTTGATATTACTAGGCGGTTAGTTCATTTTCATGGTTTCAATGTATAATTATGATTTTTGTGCGTCTCGACAGATATTCTTCCCTGGTCTGAAGCTCAAATGAACGAGACAGAATTTGAAAACGAAATGGAAGCTATGGGATTCAACGAGGAGCTGGGTGAGGAGGATAATCTAACTGAGTTGCCAACTTGCCAACCTAGTTGCGACTACGTAATGTATTCAGCATCTCAGCATTTTCAAACTGCTCGTAAATAGGCCTACATGTAAACCTATAGCTACTGTGGCTCGACTAAAAGGATATATAAAATATATATAACAGGAGAGAAGGCTCGAAATAATTTTAATTTTAATTTTTAATAGCATTTTTGCAATCGGCGAGTGGTAGGCTGCATTGAATCCACTTGTTCCATTAGAGGCGCCGCGGCTTCTTCTGCCATGATCGACAATTAAGGCGTGTTTGTCGATTCGCTAGGAGACCATCGGTAACAGTGTGCACATTGACGCCTAGTGACGTGTATGGGTGGAGCAGATCGATAATGCAAAATGCACTGGTGTACATCGTGTACTCTATTAAAGGTTATTAAAAACAGTTTTAAAACTGATGCCTTAATTGCTCGACCGGAAACCGTAGAACGATTCGTAGAAATGGGTTGAGTGCGTGACACAATAAGGGCAGCTGAGCCCGTCGGAGAATCCTCACCCCATACGGGAGGGAACGGCAGAAGTCCAGTTTGCTGGTCACAAAGGTATGGATCATCGTTGTGACGACGTCACAAGGTATGGGCAGATCCTACTGATGTTTCTTGAGTGGTAGAATGCAATCCTAGTCATGTGGTAATGTTCTGATCTGCAGTTTGGTTTCAAGTCCCAACACTCGACCACCATGTGTACATTTATTGTTAGCGAAGTTTCTGTGTATTAATTGAATAGAGAAAATAATGTGTATACTGTACTCTTTTAGACGCCAGTAAAGCGTTCGACCGTATGGAATACGTACAACCTTTTAGGTCAATTTATGCCAAGAACATTATTTTGTACTGTAATATGTCTTTTTCCTTGTTCAATTGTACACTAAACAATTCATATCTGTATCTGTTTCATAGAGCAATTCTACTGGGGAGCGATTCCGTTCTACTCAAACAAGGAGGCGTGTTGTATCCTTTAATGCTCAGTGTATACATAGATAACCTACTTGTAAGGGTACGTAATACCCAGGTGGAATGTTATCTGTGGCTTACGCAGATTATATCATTTTAATTGCTCCGACATTATTTGCGACCAATACCCTGCTTCGTGTATGAGAAGAATATGCTCTTGAATATAATGTACAGTTTAATGCAAAGATCGAAAAGTAAGCTAATTGTACGTAGCAGAGACTCCAGAGAGCCGAAAATATATTTTTGTTGGGACGTATATTGATGTTGCCCAGTTTGAAAAGAATCTGGGCAACCTGATTGGCAACATAAAACATAAATCCTGATAATTCATTATCTACTTTATGTAACGATTTTAAGAAAAGGGCTAAAATATTACGTATGAGCTTTCCTGGGTTATAAACCTGTACATGTTATATATTCCTTGTTCAAATCCTTATGTCTGCCACTTACTGGCTCTGCACTTGAATCTTGATACTCGTAACATGCTTGAATGGCGAAAGGTCATTCGTTACATTTTTCATCTTTCATATCGCACCAATTGTATAGTACTACATGTACATTGTATTATGAGGATGCACCAATTGAATAGCAAATGCTTAAACGCTTTGTAATTGTTCATGTAAACTTCAAAACACTATATTGTCCAAAGATGTCGCACAAGATGTAAATACCGTGTGCATAGCCCAAGTAATAAGGGAATGTACAAGTATGAAAGCTGATAGCAGTTCTTTCCTCTCCTCTCCACATATGAATGTAATTACACTACATGTAATTAATCATCTCAGCTCCTGTTGATGTGTTTTTTTTTTTTTCTTCTCTTTTTTTTTTTTTTCTTTTCTCGTTGTCTATTGCACTGTTCTGTTCTATCAAGTTGCTACGAATAATATAATACTCCATAAAAAAAACTTTGAAAACTTGCTAAAATTTATCAATTATAAAAAAATAACTACTTGGTATGTATTGACTAATTTATTCTGCGCCTATTTATGCAGAGAAAATAAAATAAAAGTCAATTTTGAATGCTTTTGAACTGTTAAATGTGAGTGGTGTGTGATTGAGAAGAGAGCCAATTAAATCAGAAGAGCCCCGAATAACGAGCATTAAGGAATGTCATCTGTTGCAAGGTGCTTCAATGCAAGCTCTCTGCTCTGTTTTGATTTTAGGATATAAACATCAGTACTACTGCTCCAGCAATAGCACCCCTAAACAATAAAATAGCACGAGAGCGATGTCTTACTTAAGCGTTCAGTAAAGTTTATCCATGGTCCGGGGCCTTGTTTGCCGTCAAAGGTGGAAATATCGTGGAGTGTTAGGTGCATATATTCTGTGGTTAGGTGCACTCTATTAATTGAGATATATATGTAGGGCTGGTTGATGTGTCCATTAAGATGTATAGCCCTGTACCATTATAACGTGCTATACAAGAGAACATTTATTTATACCTTTTATGATTCGTTTTCTTTAGATGAATTCTTCGACAAGTTCTACAATCAGTCATTGGCGTTAAGAAACGCAGGAGTGAAAGACGATAAAATGGAGATGAGTCAAACTTTAGATACGATAGTCAGAGGGATTTTAGATAACGACAAACAGTACCCCAAAGGTACAGACGACGAAGAAGATAACTGGGAAATGGTACAAGAGAAATTAAACAACGTCGAGGAAAAGATCCAGAAAATGAACCACACAATCCATATTGATAAGGAAAATAACACAACCAACGAATATGAAACCAACCATTCCGTAGATGTCACACAAATGGACAACAAACAAGATGGGGAGGCAGTGGAAATGATCACCGCCTCTGATACGGCTGTTACACGCGAGATCAATATCACAATTAGAAAAATATTTACCCAACAAAGCAGGCTGATGTCGGATGTGAAATATACCGGGTATGACGTCACTCCCGCCAATCAGATCCTCACTGTTCCAAGCTCTTTGAAGGGTGGGTTCTAATGAGAAATACTTTTTTTTTTTCTTTTTGAATTGTTGTTTTCAGGTATTTTCATAGTAACGGCCGGTGTAGCATCTCTTCTGTGTGTGGTTCTCGTTTTGATCGCAGTGTGAGTATAACAATAATTATATTGATTACCCAAGGATTAGAATTACTTGTATGTGTTATTATATATATTATTATTATTATTTTAATTGATATGATAGTCGGCATATACGCATATATTTTACCAGGGTCATGCGGCACATACGAGCTGCCTATGTTTGAATTTTGAAATATCACAATTCCAATGAAGTGTGTCAATTTCAGATTATGTGTCAAGCGAAAACCAAAGAGGGAGTATGTCGACATTGCAAACGACTTCATCGACGATTCTAATTCGTCTTTTTCGGATCATGAACCAGACGAAGTCGGCGCAGTCGGTTGGTTGTCATTTAGCTCAGATGATATCGACGATTGCACTGACTATGACATGGACAATGAAATTGACAATGTTGATTCACGCAACATTGACAACGAAATTGATACTGAATTTTGTGCTGAAATGAATAGGGCCTATTGGCTGGAGGGCGGTTATTGACTTGTATTTATCAAGGTCGTTATACGAAACAAATAAATTAATAAATTAAGCTTATATATTTTATGAATACTTCATTAACATCAAATTACCAAAGTTGTACAATGTCATATCGATTGATTATAATTAAGTAGCACACTCTTCCTGTCTCAAATTACCAATGTTCCAACTGCATGCGAACTCGTCGATTTTGAGAAATCAAAGTCATGAGCAGTGTTGGTCTTAATTGGGTGTCCTGTTTGACATTGATCAATTATGCATGTTATTTTGAATCGGGTTTCCGTTACGCTTAGTATTGATATTATTATCAACACTGCATATTATGTTAAATATTATGTGAAATAATAATAATAATAATAATAATAATAATAATAATAATAATAATAATAATAATAATAATAATAATAATAATAATAATAATAATAATAATAATAATAATAATAATAATAATAATAATAATAATAATAATAATAATAATAATAAAATTTTATTTTATAAAGCGTAAAATCACACACAAAGAGTGCTCGAAACGCTGAACGGTAAAAACAGAGAATCACATGGTAAAATTAAATAAAATATTCCATAAATAGAAGCGTTTTCGATTGTTTTTTAAAAACAGATATTGAGTTTACCAGTCGAAGCCAGTCAGGTAATGCGTTCCATATTTCAGGCGCGTGTCTTTCAAATGCTCGACTTTGCACGGAGTTAGTGGAGCGTTGAACTCTTAGTAGATGGTGTTGGTCGGAAGAACGGAGAGCTCGCGTTGGTGAGGCGCTGTGTATCAGCTCACACAAATAACTGGGTGTCATGGTATAGACACACTTGAAAGTTAACAGTGCAATTTTGAATTTAATCCGTTGAGCATCAGGCAGCCAATGCAGATCCGTCAGAACCGGCGAGATGTGTTGGCGAGTTTTCGTCCGTGTAAGGATTCTTGCGGCAATATTCTAAATGCGCTGCAGCTTCATCAACAACCGTTGAGTCCGCACAGGAGCGCATTGCCATAGTCCAGCCGGGATGAAATGAACGCATGTATCAGCTGCTCACATGCTTTTCTAGTGAGAAGATGACATATGCGCCCGATGTTGTACAAGTGGTATCGGGCAGACTTGCACACAGAGATGATGTAATGCTCCATGTTCAACCGTTTGTCAAACATCACTCCAATATAGCGAACTGCCTCGGATGCTGTCACCTGTGTGTCACCGATCTGGATCGCAGGTGTTCCAGGAGGTACAAGGACGAGTCGTCTGCGTGAAAGTGATAGTTCATCTCGAATGATTGAATCAGACGACCGAGGGGTGCCGTGTACAGAGTAAACAGAACTGGTCCTAACACGGAGCCTTGTGGCACGCCAGAGGTCAGGGGCTGTTGGGTGGATAGGCTGCCACTCACTTTTATCTGTTATTCGTTCTTCCTTGGAGATAAGACCTGAACCAGTCGAGGGGGGTGCCTGCAACTCCCAACTCAGATAGAGAGTCATTGAGGACGGAATGTTCAACAGTGTCAAACGCCGCCGATAAATCCAGTAGGAGTAGCATACACACTTTACATTCACCTAAGGCCAGCAGGATGTCATTCTGTACGCGTATCAGGGCGGTTTCTGTGCTGTGGTATTGTCTGTACGCGGACTGGAATTTCTCTTGTAGACCATTCTCCACAAGATACTGAGTCAGTTGCACATTGAACACGAAAGGAAGGTTGGACACTGGTCTGTAGTTGCTGATGTCGGATGCATCAAGTGATGGTTTCTTCAGGAGTGGCGTAACGTGGGCTACCTTGAATGCAGTTGGCACAACGCCAGAGGCTAGTGATGAGTTGATGATAGCACATATAAAGGGTAGAGTAGGTTCGAGGCAGCGCTTGAGAAGCCATGTCGGAACTGGGTCCAATGCGTAGTGTTTGGTTGGGGATTGCATTATAATTTTACGAATGGCCTCGGTGGTCACTTGGCTCCAGGACGACAGACTGCAGGTTGGTGGAACTGCAGGAGAAAGTGGAGGCTGTGAAGTCGAACTGGATTTGATGCTGGCTTTTATGGTTTCTATTGTGTTGAGGAAGAACTTGCTAAACTCAGATGCCATTGCTTGGCTGTTAGTGTGGACGTGCAATGTTTGAGTTTTCTGTTTCCCTAGCAGTTCGGACACAACGTCAAACATTTTCTTTGGATCTTGGCTGTGTTCGCCGATCAAGTTATTATAATATTGCGATTCTGTCTTTTTTCAGCATTGCGTTCAGTATGCGTCTCTTTTCAACGAGAGCTTCTCGGTGTACCTGCAGATCAGTTTTCATCCAGCGTCGCTCGCATAGCCGCCGCTATTGCTTGAGGAGTCGGAGTTCATCTGTACACCAAGGCGACTTAGTTCGAGAAGGAAGAATTCCAGTTTTGATGGGTGCGTGTTTGACCAGTAGACCAGAAAGCACATCATCGAAGATATCTACATATAGCTGGGGTCAGTATTGTGTGTGATCAGATCTGTTCGTTGAGGTAGGGAAGACTGGATTATTTCACCTGTGAACTGAGCACAGTCAATCTTTTTCAATGAGCGGTAGGTGATAGGCTAGGATGTCTGAGTAGGAGTCTGGATATCGATGGAACACACAATTGCATAGTGATCGGAGAGAGTCAGATCCAGTGTTGTCACGTGTGGATGAGGGTCAATCCTTAATGTCATTGCAAGGTCAAGGGTGTGACCACATCTGTGCGTTGGAGTTTTGACGTGCTGATCCCGTTTATAAGTTTATCAAATCCATGAACTCACGACTATTAGTGCATTCAGCATTGTCAATGTGGATATTAAAGTCTCCAGTGATTAGAAGCTGACTGCTGGTCATCACCAGATGCTCAAGTAGATCATCGGATTTATCAAAAAAGGCATGCGTTGAGGATGTAATTAACAAAATGGCTATACCATTTGATTTTATCTTGAAAGTCCAGAGATGTCCCTTGGCTCAATGTCTCTTGCTATAGCATTACACCTTGGTACGCAATTAATGACCACCAGGTAAGGTCATCTGCGGGGAGGCAGCCATGCGCACGATGATATACAAGTACGCATGTACGTTATGTATGATTGTGATTAAAATCTCTTTTGACCGACCAGGTAATAACAGAAGGGAGACTGACCGATCAATAAGGTTACATCGTATTTGTATGCATGTGATTGAGTACAGTAGCTGTGCGCCATTAATAAAGCCAGTAAGCCCGTTAATGCCAATGGCAAAACTCTGTCGTATTGATGAAATCGTTGGAGGAGGCCACACCCATCTGAAGAACAGAACAGTCCTTTAACCGCTCACTTAGCGGCCCATGAAGTCACGCCCAATGATTGAGATCAGTTTGAATTATGTATGTATTTATAGCTTTGTCTGAATGATTATATTTAGTGAGCCTAATTTCAGGATGCCCTATGACAAATATCGTTCGTGTTATACCAGTCGCTATAACGGATAAATTTTAAGACCACTATGTAACGTTAAGCTAAAATTACAGGTAAACGAGTTAATGGTAGGTTAAAACTGACAGCATTGTTTAAGTGTACATAGGATACAGTTACCTGAAGACCTGCTGGTGAAGGCTGGAGAATATTGCAATAGGATTATACATGTGCCACCTGACAGTGCTTGGTATCACGTTTTATTAAATCTTGACTCATCTGTGATCTCGTTCAACATTGCCTTGGGGTCGTGTAGTATACAATGGTACCATATGCAGTAGTGACTCAATTCACCGCAACATGGTTAGATGCCATAATTGAATACCTCGTAGAACGAAGATGGATGACAGCCTGAGTGCCCATAAGTGGCTGTACGCTAAATGTCGATACGTGTTCATGAAAAGACCTCTTCCAGGGTTCCCTATTGGCTCTCTTTTCACCACGGAGTCTTTCCCTTCCTTTTAATCTTTGATTCTCGCATTAAAATTTCCATGATGTATGAAGTTCAACCGGAAAGAAGCTCATAATTATTTGCAGGGAATTTGTGTTTTTGCTGAAGTTTGTTATTATCACAAGAATCTAAAAAATGATGTTTACCTCCTCTTTATTCATTTTTTCTTTCTCTCCCAGACTAACAGTATTTAGCATTTTCCTCCATTGCACACGATTTGCATCACACCCCATCACCCATATAATTATCTATATATGTAATTATTATATGAGAAGTGATTTGATGAGTTAATAACATGGATGTCCTTTTAATTCTAAGAAATTCTCAGTAAGCTTAATGCCACCTGGGCATTTATGCCGACCGTGGAGATCGAGGTTCGGGGTTCCGATCGGACCACAGGTGTTATGGTTGTGAATTATAATGGTAATTCGTTATAGTTATAATTCTTCGGTGACTCTGCAGTGCTGTCCAACTGCGTAACAAGGCCGGGCGCTGTGTACTACTGTCTATGGTGGTATGCAGGATAAAGAACCAAAGGTAAAATGGTATCTGTCGACAAGAGTATGTAGGGAAAAACGGGCTTCTGTTCTGGCGCCCGTATCACCCGAAAGGGTTGGGTGGAGCCGTAAAACTCCATCATGCCACATGTCACCTCGGTATTATGGAAGCCTAATATTATAGCCTCCATGAAAAGTGTAATAAAAAGGATAATTATAGTATATAGGCATTAGGGTGTGTCAGAATTGTGCGAGGAAAAAAGTCAATAAATTGAGACATTACGCATAAACACTGAATTCTATCGGAATTGCAAGCGTATTTTCATAATATATTAACCATATTCTGAGTATTCATGTAACTAAATTAAACTAAACAACTAGTATGAAGATTTGAATATAACACAACAATGGCACAATATACAAACCACTTATAGAAGATCCCGCAGCGTACTGATCCTTATTTGTGAATACTGTGAAGGGAGGTCTTCCGGGTTGACCTTTGACTTTGAAAGTATCCCATTGGCAGATACTTGAGGTCAAGGTGGCCTCAATAATAATGAAGAAGATGAGGATCACAACAGCGCCTGTCTCCATCGCTGCGTTGATAACAAACCGATTGAACGATCCACGCCCTAGTCTTGCACGTGCGAGGTGATGTGTGTAACAGGGTGCGCGAGGTTGCGTGTATCGCTGTGCGTGCCGGCAGGGCGTGGCGATGGACCATATATAGTACAGGGTGATACACAAGTTTATTTACATGCAATGGAGAATTTTCAACCTTGCATTAAGTGTTACCAAAACGCCATGCTCTGTGAAAGCGCACGCTGTATCTCAAAATAATTACCGTTTATAGTTAGAGTAGCCTCTCAATTATCAAATAAATAAATATATGCATGTATATAACGCAACAATATATAGCAACAAATATATAAAACCACATATAGGGTCATTTTATAGCATATATATCCCAAAAATACTAGCAATGCATTAACGACGCCGCCTCATAGCGGGCATCCATCGTTCCGCTCAGAACAAGAGGGTGCGAACAAACATGCAAGGCATGCGTACACAATGGTGCAATCGCCAAATCTGTAGCCTATTCGTCAGCGGCGATCTCAGATCTCCGCTGCTGGTAATAGTGGGTTAAAAACTGGAAGTTTTTCTAGCGTCAAAACCCGTGGGCATTGGCTAAAAATCCTGTATTAAAATCATCTATAAACGCCACACTATTCAAAATTAGATTCCGCCCAGTATTTCCTACTAAACTCAGCAAATTTACGCCGAAATTCCAAGAAGTTTATAAGCCTAACCCACACAACCATTCGGCTTATTTGCATAATTTATGCAGGGCGCATGCCTTGCGTGATTTGCATCGCGATGAATAGTTTTCGCGCCATAATTTATCAAGATAGAGTGTGCTTTACGGGAAGTTGGCTTAAAATACAATTTAGAGATTGGAATTAATCAGTCGAAAGGGGAGCAGTTGAGTGCTTTTCGGCCATATTCATTTCATATTCAGTTGTACTCATAAAACAAGTATTTGAACTAAAAGGTTGGCGTTAAGTGAAAGCATTTTATGAATATAAATGAATATAAGATCGAAATAAGACATAGTGAAACATCATATAGTTGAAAATTACAATTGCAGTACTAATGATAGGTAGTATGACGTATATATTGTGAAAATAGGGATTTATGAGGTAGAAGAAGTGATTCATATACGACCAAAAAACTGCAAAAGGCATGACATTAGACACGAAATGATTAATAGACGGTTGTTCAATCATTGTATTCACTAAAGATCGAATTTACTATTAAAATCCATTCATTTTATCGGCGATCTTATTTATTCATTCATTCATTTTTTTTTTTTTTTTTTTTTTTTTCGTGACGAAAAACGTGCGTTATGATATCCATGACTGTCATGTCCGATGCATGCATGTTCTGCTATTCAGCCGATTCTAAGGCATGCATCGCGGAAGTGCGTTCCATCTCCTCAAAATGTATCCAGCTATGACGTTACATTGCGTTCTCTTTTTAACATGTAATTAAATGTAACGCTATGACGTCACTAATAGATTGCGATCGTGTTATTTCATTTTGCTTTCAAATGGTCCAATTCTCAGAATATAAGCAATAATATTTATCTGAGATAACGTTTCAATCAATGGGTGTATTTATATCAACGTTTCTCCCGGCCCGAATTCTCATCGCTTAAATTTGCAGCATCGTTTAAATGTTATAGTATTTAATAGTACTAAATTTGTTACCACATCTGTAAACTCATTGGGATATTTCATGAGCTGAACAAATGTGAGTGAATTCTAAGTTTGAGAGTCACAGGATTCCATTCCTGTGATATTTATGATAGTTCATGATGCTACATAACCATGTAATTGTAAGGTAGAGTCTGGACTGTCTGGTACCAATATGTATCTCACTATCTGATACCATGAACGTACATAAAATGGATCAGCGCAAAAAATAGATAAAACTATTGGCGAGTGGTGGATCTATCAGACACAATTGCCACAGCAACCCACAGGACCACGTCAAAAACTTCTGCTCCAGATGTACTAAGCCATCCTGTTTCATTCGAACATGTTTCACAGCCCGATATGAGGCATAAGTTCTATGCCATGAAAGAGCATGTTGTGAACAATTGGAACGTTGAACAAGAAACCCTCTTCTGAGCTTTCATGTCAATCGCCCACCCTCAAAGCTGTCTGAGCTGTGGCAAAGCGACAGCTAACCTCACTGTCTGTGAAGACTGTGGACCTAGCTTTGCTGAGTGTACTTCTTGCAGCAATGATAATCACATGAACCGGCTTCTGCATTATCGTTACCATTGTAAGTATTGCACAATTATCTGAGTATATTAGTCATTTTCACTATCTTTCTCTGTCAGGGGCGCAAGAAACAGAGAACGTCTGGTATTCCTTTGATGACAACTCGGCATACTCGTTTTTGTCTAAACAAATACACTGAAAAACTGAAAATTTATGATTCCCAAGGTGAAATATTTGTATAGATACATACTTACATCATATACTGAAATGTTCTGGAGCTATCTCTCTATAATGTTTTAATACTACTATGCTGTCTGTCACTATATTGTTTGAGCATGTTTCACTATTCAAGATCCAGCAAACTTTTATGTAATATTTTAAACGTGTTGTGATACTCTAGCATTTGTAGCAGTAATTTTATAATTCTGAAAAAAATAGTTCTGATGTCTTTCAAGGTTGCTTCCACATTGCTATTATACAGTTTTGTCATTGTGAGGGTGAAACAAAGTCGGTGACTCTTGTTAAATTGCACCTGTGGTCTTTGAATGCGAAGAAGCCAACTGCAGCCTTCCATATTGATCTGCTTAAGGTGAAAACAATTTATCCCATTCGCCATGTTTGCATATTTTTTGCTTCCATCTTCACAGCTCTTGCATTCACTGTCAATGGAGTGTAAGGTGGCAGTGAAAAGATCCACCGAAGCCCTGAAGCATCTTCATGTTTATCCATTTCTGAGGTATAATTTAATTTAAACCTTGATGTCTCACTATTCTCCCATCATTCTTTTGCATTATTCAGATGGAAAGCCTTGACCGGTTGCTGCAAAATGAATCATAATAAATTTAAACGTGTTATTTTCAAAGTTCAGCAGATGACCAACAAGACATTCTTTGCCTCATTGGCCCCCAGGTTTGTCATATTAATCAGAATTATCAGATCATTCATAGATTAGTTTTCCAATTTCTCAGAAGAAGGAGCGAATTGTTTCCTTGGATGACAATTTTGCTGAGGAGCAAGAATGCTTTAGAGAAAGTTCAAACCATGCTTTGAGTAGAATCTTTTTCCACAATAGCGTGTGCTATATTTGAATTTATACTATTTAAATTGGTGTAATACTTAGTTCAAATTTTCAATCATTATTGTTGTCTTTTTCAGGTCGTGATTGGCTCTCCCGATACACCAAAGACCTCCTGAAATATTACACCTTGAGGTAGGACTACAATTGTAGTTTGATCAGCTGACATGTTTATATTTTTTTTCCGAGAATGTGCAAGTGAGGCCTTGTTGCTTGAGAGAAATGAGTAAAAACAGTGAATTCCTGCTAAAATAACTTCTAGTATTACTATTGAGGGTGATGACCATTAGCAAATGATGCTTCATTCTTTGTTATGCAGAGTTGATCAACGTCTTGTATCTGTTGAGGTTTCACATCACTTTGTGCGATGGCCTGAAAATAGCACCCTGTTGCAAGAAAATGCAAAAAGCTAAGGGCATCTGTTATTGAAAAGCTTCGGCCATTTGTCAGAGATCGGCAGTTTTTGATCTCTGGTATGATATAGTTGTGCTACTATAATACCGCTCGTAGTTACTAGTATACTAAGTAGTATAAGATAAAACACTTAAGCTCCTCAGAAACTGACATCAGAATTTAATAATATCAATTATTGCGGGGAATCAATCTTAAATTTTGAATATCTGCCCGGATCATACCCAAACCCCCCATTTTCTATCTTACTTCTAAGCGCCCTGGTTGTGTATCATGGAAATCAAGCCAAAACATGCGGCCATTCCACAGGATGATGATAAAAACTGTAACCCTGATAAGGTTGCATTTTCGAAGCTGCATAAAGAAAAAGGAGGACACAATCATTACTTAAATGGAAGGGTTACCCCGAGTCATTCAACTCTTGGATTAACAATGAAGATTTGGTTGCACTATAGTGAGAAGAGCTTACGTGCCATTAAGCGAGAGAAAAACATATCCTGGTGTATAAATAGAGGTACTTTGAAACCATGGTGGATCAGATTACTATGAGGAATGTTATTACTTATTCCCACTCATTAATAGTAAAGTCATGTATTTTTTTTTCTTGAAATGGGTTAAAGGATTGAATACCGTTGAAAATAGGTTGAAGCCCATCGAGTTTTGTTCATCAAAATTTTGGGTTTTTTATAGTTGTGACGTAATAATGTTTAATAGACGAATAACAAATCTTGCGTATTTAAAAAATAAATGGATATACTACAATTTACCGAAACTCCCACGAGTGATGAAAGTATTGAGGAATATGAAAATCGCGAGTATGAACCGATCACGGGCACAAATCTCAATAACCCGTGTGAGATCCGAATTAATATTGAAACACAAGACCTCTTTATCAACCCGAGTGAGAGTTATTTTATTTTCGAGGGAAGATCAACAAAGACCGATGGGTCAGCTTATGCAGATGCTGATAACGTTGCTCTGACCAATAAATACAACAATGCTCTTATGCATCTTTTCAGCAACATAAGATATCAACTATCTGGACAAGAGGTTGAATCTCTCTATCACCCTGGGCAAAGGTCAACGATGCTTAGATTATTGAGTTACCCGGATGACTTCTCCAAGTCGCAGGGGTTGAATCAACTCTGGTATAAGGACGTTGGTGCCGCAGCGAGTACCACAACAAATGCGGGCTTTGCTGTCAGGCAGGCTTATATAATTCAATCTCATGACCCAAAGGATACCTTTAGCTTTAGAGTCCCCCTCAAACACATCTTTGGTTTCTGCAAGGACTATAAAAATATTGTGTTGGGGATGAAGCAAACCTTGACTTTAGTCCGCAAGTCTGACGATGATGCAATCTTTAGGGCTAATGGAGTTGCTGCCGGTAAGGTTACTCTAGATAAAGTATCTTGGTTTATGTCCCATGTACTGCCAGCAGATGCTGAAAAGTTTCAACTATACAAGACAATCGAGTCAAAGACCACACTACCAGTCGCTTACAGGATGAGACAATGCGATTCTATCACAGTTCCTCAGTCAATTAGCTTTACCGGGAGACTCTCCGTCAAACCATCCCCTGAAAAACCCCGCTATGTTGTTGGTTTACAACCTTTCCTTTGCTAAACAGCAATTCAGTCGGGTATGCGGCGATGATGCTTCGTTCAGATCCAAATTTTATCACATGTATGAACTGGTATCTAATCCAAACATCACTCGCTCTGATTACAAGACCCTTTCCCCCCCTGTTTGTGTTTGATGTGAGCAACCAAAGCGAACGACTAAAGACCACGGTCACTGATATTCAAATCTAGAATCAAGGTAAAGATATACGGAGCGTGCAGCGCCTCCTTGCGATGATGCGGTCGATTGTTTTGTCACGTGCTGCCACAATCGAGGACCCCGCAGGCTGCTTTGATTCGGCGAAGTAAATTGCGATTAAATGCTGTACCAGATACTGTACAGTTTTCAAAGCATTGCAAAGCATTGCAAGTCAGCCACGCTCAGCGTTTGTTGACTGATATTGTTCACAGGCGGCGCCACTGCGCGCGCTGTATCAAAATCTCCCATTGGAAAGCCCCGTGTGTCGCATCTCTGTGTAATTCATCTATGGTATCAGTTTTGCTTCATATCATTTTATTCATTCCGTAGTCCGTATATTCATTATTTTCATTTAGTGACAGCTTTCATTCAGTCAATTTCTTCAGAAAGCAAATCTCAGAACAATAGTAAGAAGTCCATCTCGTCCATAAAATCACAGGGTTCATCGGGTGCATACACAATGACATCTACGGCAGGGGATCCTGAGGCTAAAAACTAGAAATGAACTCATTACACAGATGACGTAATACTTACACTGGTTGGTTGGATGACGGCATTTACTTGATGCTCGGTATTTCTAGTTCCTGTTTCAGGAGATACAGAGGAATGATCTGCAAAATAAGGACGAATGCCCGAAATAAAGTCGTTGCATGGCTATAAGAGTAAAACGAGCCATTGGGTCTGGAACTGACCAGGATTGCCTCGATGGAGGTAGCAAATGGCATGGATGACAACGGAGAGAAGGATGACCACAGGGACTGAGATGATCAGAGGGAAGATCCACTTATCTGAAGCGAATGACCTCATTGTGGTTGTTTGATCAAGTGGAATCTCTAACCTTGGAATTGGATGGCTCCTGTCATGTTAGCAATCACGATGACCAAGTACACAAATACCATGCAGAGTGTTAGGTATACACCACATAATGACCTATATATGAAAAGCAATCAATTATGACCACATGCATATGACGTACAGATTTGTTCATTACCCTCGCTGTCCGACCCTTGGGATCACAAAGCAAGGAGTTTCTATGCAATACGGGCTGCGTACTGAAACTAATTGGCTGTGCATGGAGATAATTTTATTAGTATATGGTAAAAATGGATTTCATAGGGCAGAATTACATGAAGCCACTGATTTTAACTCACTCTTCGCTTTGCATTGTGCGGTTAGGTAAAACACAGTATCCAAACACCAAATTTGTTAATCCCTAATTCGTTTATGAACATTGTGTAAATTTTGTATTACGGCTGACACGATTGTTCGAATACACAGTTGCCTAGCAACAGTCGACATAATTATACTCATCCGGCCGAGGGATCTTAAAGTCGTTTTTCACGTGAGTAGCATTTTTAGCCAAAACCGAAAAGAGCCAAAAAAAAAAAAAAAAAAAAATAAAAAAAAAAATAAAAAAATCGCTAGAGCGTATTGATGTTCTTTTGGTTGGTGTCCATTTCGTGCGTGGGAATACATGTTTCAACGCCTCTAGTGTTACCTGAGGAGTAATGCGCACTATAACGTGATGATATAAACAATTGAAGCCTGGACATAATGTGGGTGGATGGTTCGTTAAGTAATGCTAAAGGCAGAGAATACGCAATTTGTGTATTTATATTTTCGGGTCACAAAAAAAACAAGAAAATCATCCATCAAACTAGTCTCTTCTAGCAGTAATTTACTTATAATAACGATAATAAGTATCTCAAGATCTATACCTTTCCCATCAAACTCCAGTCTCGTTTTCTCCTCAAACAGCGCATCACTGGTCGACTCATCATAACTATATCTATATGACAGAAGTACTGTCGTCGATTATTTAGCATCTCCCGAGAAAGGCGGAATCACAACGCCCATGTGTTTGACCGTTATGATATTTTTGAACAACTCTGATTTGCCGGTAAGATTTTGTATAAATAGATTGTCGAATTGCGCGGAAATGTTCACCATAACGGGTGATAATGAAAATGTAAACAAGGGGCCCACCTTCATTTAATGGCTTCTATTAACTAAGAAGGGCTTTAGAGGGAACCCGAGCAATTTGGCGTTACATCGATCAACCAGATTGAGATTGAATCCGCGGTGAACTCCATGAACCGACCGCAAAATTATTATACCATGCAGGCCCTCGTCTCTTTAAAACTAAATTATTGACACGATGCACGCTAGGCCTTATTTCATTTATCGCTGCAATATTATCATCGTGAACAGTAAAGTTGACAAACGATCGATCTTCGATCAACAGTGATAGATAGCATTTTATATATCTCACACGAAATGAATTCCAATATCGCTTATAATTATTATAGAATGTTTGTATGTGTTGCGTTCATAAAGGGAGGGGGTGGGGGTACTGCACTACTGACCGCAATCCTATGCCGACCGCGGGGGTCGAGGTCCCGGGTCTGAGACCCGATCAGGTCAAGGGAGTTATGATTGTGAATTATAATTGTAATTCGTTATAATTGTAATTCTTCAATGACTCTGCAGTGCTGTCCAACTGCGTAACAAGGCCGGACGCTGTGTACTACTGTCTATGGTGGTATGCATGATAAAGAACCCTTAGGATTTATCTATAAGAGTAGGGAGATAGCCCGGTCCCGGGCCTTCTGTTCTGGCGCCCGCATCATCTGAATGGGTTGGGTGGACCCGTAAAACCCCATCATGTCATCATGTCAAGTTGATTAACCTCCGGAATTGTATGCACTACACTGTAACCTACAACCACTTACTACCAAGGAAGTAATAGCAAATTTGTAAAGTATCACCCAAGCCTTCATTAAAATTGCAGTATGGGATTTAATGCATTTTTTTCTCTCCGAAATCTCAACAGGGAATTAATTGTGGGACTTCGGCAGACATCCTTGAGTCCATTTTGCAAGGTCAGTTTTGTGTGATAAATGTGATAAATGTTGTGTGTGAAATCTCATTGACATTTTGCTTCAGAAAATTTAAAACGAGTACCAAGGATGGAAGATTGAAATTTATTTGTGAATATATTCCCGTGATAGCCGATCACATAATTATTGCACATAAATCGACCAAATACTCAAAATTTAAATTGAGTGAGAATTATTTAATTATATATACACACACACACACATATATA
>KB291867.1:0-12000 GCA_000328365.1 Capitella teleta
GATACTCAGGAAAACACACATAAATTTAAGTGACAGTCAAAGGGTGTAAATTATGTTAATTTGGGCTTATACAAACCCTGATTTTAGTCTTGTGAATTACGAAATATTAGATCCTTTCATAGTACCAGCCAGTCAAACCCTCGTTCTTTAACACATTCACCGNCAAACACGGAGATTTCCGTGCTTGCGTGCCCAACGCTTCTCCGCCAAACAAGGAGATTTCCGTGTTTTGCACTTTTTGCTATATACGGGTGCTATAACCTCTTGCGCATCATCTCTGAAAATATCAAAGAGTTCGACCGTGTGCATCTATGATTATATCATGATTTTACGGATATATGTTCCTAAACCAATCATTAATCCTTGTACTTCTGAAGTTTATATAGCAGTTACCGATTGATTTGTGGTAGACCGCTGCCGAAAGCATGCAGCGAAGCGATCACGACTCGAGGGGAAGCAGTGAAGCGAATAGTTTTCACAGCAATTGGGCAATGCGGGTGTTCAGCTTGAGTACTAGTGTACCGGTAAATGTAGAATTATGTGATGAGTTATTGAAAAAATAATAAGATATATATGTACGATGTATATCCCTCGTATACATGTATATAGAAAAAAAAGGCAGATACACATTTCATCACAAGCATCGCTTCCGCAACATATGGATTTCTAGCACATATTTATACATGTGCATACATGTCTAGCAATGAAATACCATGCATGTTTATTGAGTTTCCAACTACGATCTACATAGCAGTGAGTGAGTCGCTAAAGTGTAACAGAGTATACATCGTTGAAGCGTGGCACGTACGTGGCACGTGTATACGCATGGCGTGCTATCTTTGTTCCGTGTTCATTATGATATTCTCATTCTCAAACTAATTTTTTGATGTAGAATAGATCTAAATGCAATAAACCACACGTAATCGTGAAGCGGAAACAATTCCTAATCTTTATTTTGTCATTGTTGACTATATACATGTACAGAGGTGTAGCATCATTCTCTTTGCACTTTGCAAGATAATACAGGTGTACGTACCCTGATTTTCCTTTCAAATACAATTATAATAATACACGTGTGCCTCCGTCTTTGGTTTAGGCACACTGATCAATAAATAAATTATCAAGTTATTCCAACTGACTATTCCTAATTCGGCATACTTTTATGCCACACATCAAAGCACTGTTTTCAAGGCAACTCTCTAACAACAGTGCGGGTTTGTGATGCAAAAAGGACTTGCGAAAACGAGCTTATTAGCGACTGAAAGCCAAGTTCGCGCCGACTCGAACTCTCGACTTTATAACTGTCATTTTCATCCTTTGATCTGCTAATTACCGGGGTCGTTATCGTGCGGTAATAGTTATGCCTACACAACGTAACCTCTATAATCACAATGCGTGTTATGCTGGTCATACTGGTAGCTGAGACAAAACTGCGATTTTCTCAGCTTTTTGCTTGCGAAGGTGTGGTTTTCACCAAAGTGTGTGTTGTTCAGAGCTCTATTTCAGTACATGTAATTGCATGTATGATGTTGAATTTTATATGGTTAGATTCACAAAAGAACGATCTATCCTAATATGTTAAATATGTAGAAATGTGTGCGTTCATATAGAAATTACAGAGCGGTAAAGTTGAGGCTTTTTGAGTAAAATACGTGGCGGTATAGGGGTATCGTCCCGAAAATGCCTTGGCGGTGAATGTGTTAAAATTGGTGAGAACACAGATATAGGCCAGTTCTACTTATTGCCTTTCCATTAAATTTATTTATCTATTTGAAGGTCATGTGAAATGACAAAAAAAAAAAAAACAACAAAAACCATTCTGTTTTTATGCACTTTGCAAAGTGTGTCCGCGCCAAACCTTTGTTTGTTATGCTTAAAAGTGTTTTAAGTGAAAATTTTGATATTATTGTGTTTCTAAATGGACGAAGAATGTACATGACGATGGTTATGGACATTTAATGCTATAATTAATGAACAATTAACACCATTTAACAACACAGATATTCATTTACACGCAACCTACTTACAGATATATTTTGACCCAAAAATAAAAGTTCTGCTGGAATTATGTTGTTGTAGTGATGCTATGGGTAACAACCCTTCATTTGGTATACTCACTGTGGACACACCTTGTTATTTAATTGTCGAACAAAGGATATTAAAAAAAATAATGTCAATTATCAAGGGTACACACAAGAGGTAACGTAGCACTGCTCTTGATGCAGTTATGAGTTTCAGATTCAGAATGTTAATCAATTATTGAAGGATAAATATGTAAATGCAATAATTGGGATGTTAAATTCAATTAATTGTCATCAATTTGACCACAAATGACACCTTCTGTTTGTCACTGATGTCAGGGCCATATACAACAAACTTTTGGATTTGGCAACCAATGCTTGTAGGTAGTTCGATTAATCAAAGTACCCTCTTTCGTTTGATGTACATATCATGTATATTTAGTGGCATTTAATGCCCGAACGATGGATTTTTCTGATTTATTTATTATTTTTGGCGCCATTTTCAGACGATCTTGCGACCTTTGACCTGAACGTTATTTTTTGCTCATTTACGTAATAAAAATGGATAGCATGGTCTTGAAATTTAGCAATATTCGATATATATTGACTTTTACGTAGTTTTATTTGATCCGGGGTAGATTATTTCAACAATTGGGTCTATTTATCCATAAAACAAGAGACATGCAGAATTCGGGTCACCAGTTGACTAAACATCATTCCGCAGTTGGATATCTCAACGTTTCTTCCTCAGCAGCCTGTCACATGTGAGTGGTTTTTAAAATTATATTTTTGTCCGATTATACTGACTTCTTAACCTGTTCATTGTCGTCATTTGGTTTTAGTTATTGTAATTGCATTTAGCGTGTCTTTGTCTCAGTCTTTTATACTGTGATTATTGAATGTGGAGGGCTTTTAATCTGGTGAGCGATAATCAGTCGATTCTAGCTCCCCAAGGCAAGTGCATGGGACACAGATGAACCAGGCGAGGCATACACATCTCGATGGTAAATGAATTCAAATGACGTGTATTCAGTGTACTGACTTTGAGGCTCCACACTAGGGACGGGCTCGACATAAGCCCACAAGTGTGCCTGAAATATCCGTTTAATAAATACATACAGATTTGAGATTACTGTTACAGGCACATATCAGGTTCATTTAGAGCCACTTCCCACAATAAATTATGAGACAAGATAATGCGAACAAAAAAATAATCAGTCTGACTGTGGCAGTATTTTTGACAGCTTAAATGATAACGTCCTGTGCCCATGAAACATGTTTTTGTTAACTTATTCTGCGCATGCTCACAAATCCGAAAATTCACAACTCGAGCGCTCTCGGCCGTTTGTTGTCGGTAAATATATTTTATAACTTCATTGTGTTTTAAGTAACTTGAACTCTTGTTATGTCATCAGGTATTGGTAACACGTAAGTTATACCTAATTCCACAAGTGTAACTGATCTGATTATCAGTTACAGTTTGGGATTGTCGCCCTAATAGCGCACATTGTGGTTTAGTATTGATAGGGGATCGTCGAATCGAATGCGAGATGGCCGAAATGGGTATAACTTATGTGTTACCAATACGTGATGATGTAACAAGAGTTCAAGTTACTTAAAACACAATAAAGTTGGCAATAATAACATCGCCGGCCGAGAGCGCTCGGGTTGTGAGTTTCCGGTGTTGTGAGCATGCGCAAAAGATGTAAACAATAGCACGTTTCCTGGGCACCTAACGTTATGACCATAGATGTCGTAAACATTATGACCGTTATGATTCTGGGGGAAGCTGAACATGCTGGATGTTTTCCTACGTTTTTGCCGTCATCAACTTCACAATCGGCGACAGGCAGATAACATAGCACTGAATTGGCTTCTCTCTCATCATTACCTTTAAAGTTAACATTAAACTCTGGTGACAACGATTTAATGTGCTTGCGAACGTATTTCATTATTGATAAACAGACACATGTGCGACCACGTCTTATTGTTGTTGAAGAAGTCACATGACAGGATCATGTGATGTAAACACAAAATGGCGAATTAGCCGAAGCGTCATCCTTTCGAAAAAAAAATCGCATTTTCTTATTTGTAGCCTCGATCGCTCGGATAAATCGTTCGTAAGAGGTGCAATGTTTAAACTAATTATATAGCGGTTCTATTGAGTGTATTCCTATGTGTGCAATGATTGCAATGGCTCTCAACGAGCACGCGCTATGGCTCTAAATGGATCCGATATGTGCCTGTAATGTAGTGCATTTATGCAAACGGATATTTCAGGCACACTTGTGGGCTTAAGTTATACCCATTTCTTCCATCTTGGGTCATTCGATTCGATGATCCCCTCTCAATAATAAACCACAATGTCCACTATTCAATCTATTGGGGCGACAATGCCAAACTGTAACTGATAATCAGATCAAGGTAACAGTTGCTCACGATATCGTACTGAATATATTGATCGATACAGATATCCGTAGCCATAGCTGACATACTACAGCGAGACCCATGGGTAGTGCGAAGTAAGCATACACGCATGTGCATACAATTTTCCTGCGCTGAAAAAAATAGGGACATAACAGGTTTATCCCCGCTTTCCGATTGTTGTGTCACACGACCTGCTCTCCATGTGTAATAAATAAACCGGAGCACTGCTCCTGCGTAGTGCGAAGTAAACATACACGCACTTTGTTGACTTTTTCACGAGGTGATTTTTTGGGTGCAGGTTTTGATTAATGTAAGTTTGACATGATGGCACAGGCTCATATTGTTGTTTCTTGGAGCATAAATATACCATCTAACGTCTGGAGGGCTTAAACACAAGGATTTGTTGTAAGTGGCTGCTTATCAGTGCCGCTCTGTATGCATGTAGTGCTTTCCTCGTCTCCATCCCCAATTCTTTGGATTTCTTCACTACTTTGGATTCTGCTTCACTACACCAACCTTTCGTTCTGCAAATCCGTTGGACTGAGGATACTGGATGAGCTGGTGACGTGCTCAAATTTTCAGTCTTTGGCGAACTCTCTCCACTGTCTGCATGCATACCGAGGTGTAAAACTTCTTCGGAATATGTGTAATGAAAATAACTCTTTGCAGTATTTGACAACTTCTTCACTTACAGTGGATCTCAGAAGTTTGACAAACGGCATCTTGCTGAAATGACCAAAATAATGATCAAAATAATTTAATATCATATCTTTATTGATCGCATCTTTCAGATCAATAAATGCCTGTTCATGCTCGGCATTCCATTCCCATGGAGTATCTTTCTTGAGTAGCTGTCTCAGTAGTTTTGTATTAGTCGCCAGGTGTAAAATAAAAGGACTGAGGTATTGGATGAGTCCTAGGAAACTCAATAGCTCTTGCGCATTTCCTGGTGACTTCTTGTTCCTAATGTTTTTGCATTTCTTGGGATATGGTTGCATTCCTTTCTGTGACCAAACCTATGCTTTCCATCTCTTGCAAGCTCCTACATATTTCCTAATTTTTGTCCTTCAGTTGTATTGGGTACCTCCGTGGCAGTGCTGCAACAGGTTCAGCGGTTTTTTTCAGCTCGATGGCATAAGGTCATTGGAGGTTTACCAGTCCCTTAAACTGATCCGGATATAGCTTCTGTAACGCCGTAACATCTGGGATATGCGGATCTGGAGTCGTCTGTTTCATCGCAGATATGTTTTTGCTGTTGGATACGCGCAAAATACCAAGTTTTTCTGAAGCATCACATGATAAGATGGCTGGTCCGTCTTTGTCACACACAAAGAACTTGCACGTGATCCAACCTAAGTCGTCACACTTGGTCGTCAGATTCAGAGTACCAATCTGATGTGGTGTAAAACTGTTGACAGAATTGCTGAGCTTGGCTGAAGGACAGTGGTCGGATCCTCTTTGTTAAGCAATCGGATAGGAAGAATATTCGCAATTGTACTGGTGTCCGCTTTTACTTTAAGCTTGACCTTCTGATTGACCTTGGGTGCTCTCACATCTAGTCTCGCCTTGATGAGTGTCGTGTCTGTTCTTGGGTATCAACATAGTCCATCATCATTAAGGTTCCACAGTCAAGATATTCCTCGTCTGTGGAATCATCTCTCTTCTGTGTCTTCTTGGCTCTGTGTCTACTGCTTGATCGGGGCCTCTGCGGGCGTCTTTCTTCTTCCACACTTCCGAAAAGTGATTCTTCATTTTGCAGTCATTGCACGTCTTCCCAGTCTTCCCATATGCAGGGCACTTTCTCGGTGGGTGGCTTGATCCACAAAATCGAGATAGTTTCTCTGATGACCTCTTTATGTGTGCCTCAGGGATCGGTGCTTGGCTTTATTCTCTTCAGTATGTACGTTAGCCCACTCTACAATATTGCCCGCCGATGCGGTATTGAAACCCATCAATATGCAAATGATTGCCAACTATACATCCACCTGAGAGCAAATGACTGTAGTGATACTAGTACGAGAACTCGATGCATGACCTTGGATTACCTTTCACTGCTGTAGCTGTATATAAGAACGCCTTGTGGTATTAAAGGGCCTCTCCCAGTGTAGAACTCAACCGGACTCCTCGATCTATTATTACTGCATGGTGGCTAGCGGCTGGAGATTCTGATCTTCAATGGCGCCTACGTCGAAGTACCCGATCATGAAGTGGGAGAGCGAAGGAGGAGTCGCGGACGCTTTGCGTATGTATAAGCAAAAGATGACTTTGGTGTGTGAAGACAATGAAGTGACGGAACCCGCTGCAATTGCGCGAAAAATCAAGATCGGCTTGGGCGATGAGGGACTACGAAGCCTAAATGCTTCTGGGCTGACTGAACAGCAGCTCCAAACGCCAACGGCTATTTGGCAGTTCTTGGAACGCAATTTGCAAGTGAGCGTAAATTTCCGCATTCAGAGACTTCTGCTGATGCAGATGCGCCAGAGGAGTGATGAAATGCTTGACGACTTTGTAACGCGAGCGAGGACGCATGCTCTAAGATGCGAGTTCATGGATGATGAGCTCAAGGAACGCATCATTGAAATCGTAATTGCGGGGACAGCAATTGACGATTACCGCCGAGACCTTCTCGGGAAGGACGCGACGCTGATCCTGGATCAAGCATTGACGCTGGGCCGGCAGCACGAGGCAGCCGTCAAGGGGACGAAGCAGCTGAGGGGTCTCAAGATGAAGCTGTCATCAAGCGCCGTCGCCACAGTGGATCATGTTGCGGCAAGACGGAGTTCAACTTCACGAACAAAGAGCATCGGTCAAAAGTGCAGGAACTGCGGGCGGTCCCACCCACCGTGTGAGTGTCCCGCGTTCGGAACCAAGTGCGATATATGTCACACTATGGGCCATTGGAAGAAATGCTGCAGGAGAGCGAAACTGAGCATGAGCGATGGCGACCGGCAAACACAGAAGCAGCGATTGATGCTGAGCCCCAAGTCCAAGGAGGATCTTCAGAAGTTTCTCGGACTCATGACGTACATGGGAGTCTTCATCCCGCGGCTGAGCGCACAATCACATGTACTCCGTGACCTGCTGAAGAAGGAGACGCCCTTCATCTGGGAAAGCAACCACCAGGAAGCATTTGAGAAGATGAAACTCTGCATCTCGGAGGACTCCCTCATTGCCTACTATGATGTCACCAAGCCTGTCACTTTGGAAGTGGACGCATCAATGAAAGGCCTCGGTGCGTGCCTAGTGCAAGATGGACGACCGATAATCTTTGCTTCCAAGACACTCACCCAAGCTCAGAGCAACTACTCCAACATTGAACGCAAAATGTTGGGAGTCATGTATGGCGTGGAACGCTTCCATACATACCTATATGGACGCCGGTTTACCATTGTAACCGACAATCAGCCACTGGAGAATATCTGCGGCAAGCCCATCACTGCAGCGCCGCCACGACTTCAAAGGATGCTTCTTCGCATTCAGGGGTACGATTACACAGTGGTCTACAGACCAGCGGAACAGCTGACAGTGCCCGATGTGTTGTCACGTTTGCCCAATCCAGGAAGAAGTGAGACCGTCGAGTTAGACATCCGTGTTGACGACCTGGACTTCATCCACTTCAATCAACGGAAACGTGCACAACTCAAGCAAGAGACACAGAGGAACCCTGTGTTGAGCGCACTCAGCGAAGTAATCTTCAATGGATGGCCAGATAAGATCACGGAGCTCCTGAGAGATTTAAGACCATTCTGGGCATTCCGGGAGTCTTTGGGAATCGAAGATGGAGTCATCTTCAAGGGCAAGCGCGTGCTGGTGCCGGACTCGATGAGGAGTGACATCCTCAAGCAGCTGCATGCCGCACATCAGGGCATCGAAAAAACCAGATTGCTCGCACGAAAGACCGTGTACTGGCCAAAGATCAACGAGGACATCGATCAAGTGACCCGCCAATGCGAGATGTGCCGGGAATATCAACCACCCACCCGAAGAGAGCCGCTCATCCCATTGGAGGTCCCAAGCAAGCCATGGCAAATACTGGGAACCGATATCTTCGAAGTGAATCAAATATAGTACATTATTATCTCTGGTTTGTTCTCGAAATTCCCAGTCATCCGCAAGTCCCGAATCCCTGTGACAGCAGTGGCAATCGTCAACTTCTTTGAGGAGAAGTGTGCGATGTTTGGCATTCCGGACAAAATCCGATCCGACAACGGACCACAGTACACCGCTCACAGTTTCCAAATGTTCTGCCAGCAGTGGGGAATCGTTCACACAACCTCTTCCCCGCACTTCGCCCAATCCAACGGATTCATTGAAAATCAGATCAAGTATATCAGGAAGTCGATCATCAAATGCGGGCGAAAACAACAGAACATTCAAAGGGCACTTCTGAACATGCGTGCCACTCCGCTGGATTCAAAAATACCATCTCCAGCAGAATTGCTGATGGGGCGACGCATCACAACAAGCTTGCCCTATCATGACACCCCTAATCCCTTGGATGAAGAAATTCGTCAACATCTGCAAGAAAAGAGAGAAAGTCAGAAGATCAATCACGACCAGCGTGCAGGACCTGAGCTTCCACCATTACACGCAGGGCAAGCAGTCAGCATGATGGACACTCGCACTGGCACCTGGGAGGACGGCAGCGTCAAGAAACTGACGAACAAGCCTCGTTCGTACATCGTGGAAACACCGCGAGGGACACTGCGCCGCAACCGCAAACACCTGAGGGAAGCTTCACAAGCGCACGTGCCAAGCACCTCGATGACAAGCGCCAACGGCAAAGTTGATGACCACCTGTCAACACCAAGCGCCGAACCCAGCAGTGCAGCTACTGACCAGGCTGCTCAGACAACAGCTGAGCTTTGTCATTTAATGCATTATTTGGCGATTGACGATTCAGTATACCTCCTGTTTTGAATGCATGGTTAACTACGATGAATCAGTTTTCTGTTTTGTAGAAAGAGGGATGTAGTGATACTAATACGAGAACTCGATGCATGACCTTGGATTACCTTTCACTGCTGTAGCTGTATATAAGAACGCCTTGTGGTATTAAAGGGCCTCTCCCAGTGTAGAACTCAACCGGACTTCTCGATCTATTATTACTGCAATGACGATGATGCAATGCAGCGTGCAATGCTGAGAATGGATTATTGTGTGCGTGAGATGGCTCAATGGATGTCTGACAACAAGCTAAAGCTGAACGATAACAACAGCAAGGTCATTGTTTTTAATCCGTCAAACACCGAAACTCCAGAACACTTCAGGACTTTCAGTATCTGTTGTACAGATATCGTAACAAAGACTAGTGTGAAAGACTTTGACTAGTGTGTCTACTTTGAGCGGAATCTCAGCATTGAACAACAAGTGAAGGCGATTTGCGCTTCCTGTTACTTTCACCTGGCTAACATTGGTGCCCAAAGGAACTCTCTGACAAAAGGTGCGACAGAGAAACTCATACACGCCTTTGTTTTGTCTAAGCTGGATTTTTGCAACTCTCTCCACGCAGCTCTACCTGCATGCTACATCTGTAATCTACAAAGGATCCACACAACCCCGCATGCATTCTGACGCACACGCCCAGACGTCATCAACCGCTGACTACAATCCTATGCCGACCGTGGGGGTCGAGGTCCCGGGTTCGAGACCCGATCAGGCCACGGGCGTTATGATTGTGAATTACAATTGTAATTCTTTGGTGACTGCAGTGCTGCCCAACTGCGTAACAAGGCCAGGCGCTGTGTACTACTGTCTATGGTGGTATGCAGGATAAAGAACCCTTGGGATTTATCGATAAGAGTAGGGGGAAACCCCGGTCCCGGGCCTTCTGTTCTGGCGCCCGTATCACCCGAACGGGTTGGGTGGAGCCGTAAAACCCCAATCACTCAATCACACACCCAGACGTCATCATATCACGCCGGTTTTAAAATAATTCCATTGGCTTCCTGTGCGCTTCAGGATTGAATTCAAACTGTGCGTTTTAACTTGGAAGGCATTACATGACCTGGCTACTCACTATCTATACAATATCCTAACTTTTTATTCTCCTGAACTCAACCTCCGCTCAATCGACCAAAGACTCCTTAATGTGCCAAGTGCGAGAACACAACTGGGAAGACGCGCTTTCCAGCATTCGTTCTGATGCAATGATGCAAAGTTTAACCTCCTAACCCATTTGTTTGGCGTGCTGATCAAATGCTCTTTAAATTTGTTGAACACATTAGCAGAAACCTTCCTATCGCTCTCGGATATTTTCCATGATTCCCAAAGTTCACAGCCTTTGCTGCCGGCTGACAGTAGTAGATAATGCCATTTCTTATATTCTTCCACCCCTTATATTACAAAGCAGCTCTCCATAAAATTCTTTCATTCTTGTAAGCTGAGTTTTGATCTTTATAGCTCCAATTAAGCAGAGGTAGCTGTATGCTTGCCATTTCGTTACTCTATAGTGATATCTCCGTCTGATACAATGAAGGTGTACTCAACCGTTCGGGGTGATCTTCTCTGGGCGGAACTTTGTCTTCTGTCTAAAGTGTCTTTGGCTTGCGCTCTCGCCTTCTTCTTTTGTGTTGGTATTGTGATCCCCTCTCTTGGTTGTTGGAAATCAGGATCCTACCGCTGCCGCCATGTTGTGAGGACAAGGCTGAGAGATGTGGAGCAATGGGTGAGTGAGTGATTGGGGTTTTACGGCTCCACCCAACCCGTTCATATTATTTCATTATACTGGTTCACAGTTGATCATGGGAATATATATTTATGTGCTATAGAATTTGATGGCGATAGAAATAGGAATGGTCAATCGTTGAATCTTATATACTTTGATGGTGATTCATTACTTTGTTATGACAATCATATGCACTACCTATATATTGAGCGATACAGTTATCAGTAGCCAGGATTTATTGATTAGGGTTGGGCGAATATCCGTATCCGTGATCATGCAATAAGGAAAAATATCCTACGCTGATAAGGAATTCGCCTCTTTGTGAAATTGACAGACAAGCGAGCGGTTTGCATGTGTGATGCCTTGTGAAACTTATTCTGAATGTTTCATTTAAAGAAATGTTAAACAGTCCCGACTGCTCCTGCTCATCAAGATCAGATAATCAGTGTGATGTACATTAAATAATGTTTTCACACCTTGCACGCTTTAGGGCCCCAATAAACAAATAACACTTGCTTCCTGCTGTTACGCAACCATCATCGAGTCGACATTAATTTTTTTTTAATGTTGTGCATTCAATCAATTTTAAGAAGACAGTTAATCGACTCGCTTTTTGATTAACTGCTCATGAAACACACAGACAAAGAAGAGATGTTTCTATGACAGTTAACACCTTTATCAAAGCAGGTCGTTGTCTTTTGTACCAATGTCCAGTCAGTTCAATTAGCATTGTGACAGATCCATCCCTCAGCATAAAGTAGGATTATTAAGGGACTTGGATTTCAATAAAATTTTGATTAATGAGGGCATACTGTATTTTTTACCTAGATGTATTGAATTTGTTAGATTTCTGAACTCTGCTGCGAGAGATTTACCCGCATAAAG
>KB291867.1:32629-47894 GCA_000328365.1 Capitella teleta
GAGAGAGAGAAGAGAAGAGAAGAGAAGAGAAGAGAAGAGAAGAGAAGAGAAGAGAAGAGAAGAGAAGAGAAGAGAAGAGAAGAGAAGAGAAGAGAAGAGAAGAGAAGAGAAGAGAAGAGAAGAGAAGAGAAGAGAAGAGAAGAGAAGAGAAGAGAAGAGAAGAGAAGAGAAGAGAAGAGAAGAGAATAGAAGAGAAGAGAAGAGAAGAGAAGAGAAGAGAAGAGAAGAGAAGAGAAGAGTAGAGAAGAGTGAAATAATAATAATAAGAAAAAGTATGATATAGGATTTCATAAGATCTTTCGATTGACGTATTTATTGTATTAAAATATAAAAAGGTAATTTAACATTATCATGGTTTGTTTGTTTTTTTTTTTTTGGCTGAAAGCATACAAATATATATCCATACATTGTACCTGTTTGACTTCCAACTTTGATTCAAGTACCCAAGAAACTAGACGATTGCATGCCAGTTCCAAAGATACATCACTCAATATTTTATATTTCACGTCAATAGTTCCTCTCAATAATATTTTCAAAAAAATGTCACTCACCAGTTATCCCGGCAAGTCCAATAATGCTGTAAATAAGGACCCAATTCCATCTCAGCTTCCAGATTAATGGTAACTTTTTCACTCGATCTTCGACAAAATAATTATAAAGTGCAACAAGTTCTTCAGGGTGTGATTTCCGGTAATATGCACAGGCTAAATAGCATACACACCATAGTTCTCTAAATTCAAAATATCCTAAAGAATTGAAGTGAATGAGGCAAGCATATGTGTTGAGTCCATCTCCAATATAATTGAGCGGATTCGCCAGAACTGCCTTTTTGTAGCTTTCAATCGAGAAACCGGTGGTCATAAACACAGTTACTTCCTGGTCTTGAGCTGAAAGGAAAACAGTAATAATCACTAAAAATGCTAACTAACGCTGGAAATGATCATTAATTATTTATTTTAATGGCTAAAGAATATTATATCGTCCTAGCAAACAAGACGAAAATGGCCAGTTTCGGCGAGAGGCAAGAGCGACAGTAACGTATGCTGGCTTGTCCGCTCTTGGCTGTTTACGTTCCTTTATCAAATAAGATAATGTTTCATTGAGGACGATTAGCAAACAAGACCATCAACCCAGCATTCTCGACATCCAGCCTCCCTGCCTCCCTTCCTCCGCAGCTACACGATGTGTGAAGCCCCGATCAAGCAATCTGTGCAAACACTGCGCAAACGCTCTCCCCCCATGCGCGAGATCAATGAGACGTAGTGTGTATTCCCATGGTAGCCATCAGACTCAGGTGTGAAAAATCGACCATCCTATCGTTATCATGTAGTGTTACAAACAGGGCTCAAAATTAGGGAATTTTCACAAAATATATTTCTACTTGCCAGAAATTCTGACAAAAAATATAGCATCAAACGCAATTCATTTATACATGTACGTCTTTGATGCATACTATGTCACTATATCAACCAATTATATTTCATGTCGATCGTATGTGACAATGAAACTGTCGCATAACGCACCTTTATCTAACTGTGTTACGCTGGCATCAGTAGCAGTGAATACCAAGTGCTTTGTCTGGTGGCAACGTTGTGGAGACTATCGTTTTTCGTGAAAAAATCCTGAAAAGGAGACGGGAGACCATTGCTATGGTGTTTGTAGAGGATCATCAGTGTTTGCAGTTGGTAGATTTGGTTAAGTTTGAGAATTGAATGCTGGGAAAATAAAGGGTCCGTGTGGGCGCGATAGTTAGAGTTTGTACAGATACGAAGCGCTTTATTTTTGATGGTTATCAAAGTCGCTAGTTGAGATGGATATGTGGCCCCCCATATTTCAATGCAATATGATAGGTATGGATATATAAAGGCATTGTATAGAGTTATACAAATTGTGGTATCAAATACTTTACGGCTTTGCAGTCAGACTAACTACCAGTATAACATACTATACCGAAGACTTAGTTTGAAAAGATGTGAAGGCAGTAGAACCAATAGCGGCGCAATAATTAACTCGCCTGATCTGGAGTCGACATGACGTAAGCTAATTCAAACTTGCCCGCATGATATTAAGCGCCTGCATGAGCTCACAGGTTTCAGTTCTTTTATGAACTGTGGATTGAGCAAAAAATATATGGCTTGGGGCTGACAAAAGAATATGCCATTTACATTTTATTTAGAAAGCTATATTTTAACTTGTCATCTGGCGACCGTTCTTGATCATTTTTGCTCGCCGGGGATAATTTTTATTCACCATTAGTCAAGTCTTATTTTGAGCCCTGGTTACAGATGAACAGTACACTTGCTTCTCTAGCAAGCAGTCAAATAAATATTACAACATATTTCATCAGAATAAATATGGAAAGCCTGTCAAGTTACTGTATTACTAAGGTGTTTCATTAAAAAATGAGACGATTACGTACAATAGTTGCATCAGTTGCATGTTGATTGAGAGGAATACGCATAAGAATAATAATAAGCTTGTTATGCAAAACAGTAGCACCAGGAAGACCCAGTAGATATACATGACACTGTTGTAACCCAAGGTGGCGAATAGATGGACTGGTCAGATAACCCATATAAGCCGGGAGACAAAGAAATCACAGACAATCGACACGCCCATTTTCATTGAATCAAGAAATTTGAGCAGTTAAACGCAGTGACAAGCAGTAAATTTCTTGTAACACACGCTGTGCGACTGATATGTATACAAATGATGTTAGAGACGTAGTTCACACGAGTCGATAAACGTCGCAATGGTAATGAAATAGTGTAAAAGCTGAATTGAGAACTTGACTTATCAGTGTCCAAGAAGGAGAGGAAGCTGGCACTGTGCCTGCGCATATTATTGTTTCAAGCTTCCAGCTTTATTCGCTAGAGGCGCTGTTCTCGTCACGTAAAATTTGGCGCCTTTACTTTGCATAAAAATAATTTTGCTGCGCAAAATTTGTAATTAAGACCCAAAAATTATAAATAGACGAAAAGTAGAGTGAATAGTCATCATAGTGGTATGGTCAAAAATATGCAAATAGAAGGTAACTCTCTAGAAATTTCAAAGTAATTTGAATAAGGATAAACATGATAACCGAACAAAAAAAAAAAAAAAAAAAAAGAGATCTTCGGGATTTGTTTGAGTCGAAGTGTAGTCAAGGTTGAAGATATTAAAAAAAAAAAAAATGCGGAAACAAAAAAAATACAGCATCAGCCAGAGTTTTGGTGAGTTGCTTGAATAACTTCAGGTCGGAGATGGAATAGAACATTGATACATGTTCACTAATATAGGGGGAGAGAACATTAAACCCGTCACTGAACATTCAAATTCTAACGGTCAAACTGACAAAGGAAGCCATCCGTCCAATGAATACTGTTGAATAATACATACTCAGTAACGTTACGTAGGCGAACTTCAAAACTCTCATTGTCTTGAATAATGACTAATACTGAATTATAGCAAAATGATTAGTATACCCAAATACAATCGATAATTATGCTAAGCCTAATGATAATTTACCGTTTTGAACAAAGAGATGTGCCGTTGAATGATCGAAAGGAAGATTGTGAAATATCCATGTTCTCTGAGAAGGCAGACGACAAACTGAGCTGATAAACCAGGATAAATTAAAAGTACCACATTAAACCACAACAAAGTAGATCCGCACGCACTCCACAAAATAAATTAGTCTGGGGCGTGGCACTTGCTTTTTGAATCTATGCATACGATCCATGCATGCTCTGATGAAGTGGTTGAACCATTTTATTAGTTCCCTCAATTAGGAAAATGCTCGCATATTGTCCTTAGATCTGTTATCCGTAAATTTTACACATCAGGATTTTAGCGTGTATTCATGAGCTGCACAAGTTATAACTTTCGTGTGTTAAATTCCTTGTGTCAAGTGTGGCTTGTTAACTTGAGGAGCAAACGCGTACGTTTTGAAATGTTGGACATTGTACTATGAATGTTGTTGTGGCACATCATACATTCGAATTGCTCAATTTTATTTTCTCAAATGCTCAGTTGATTCTAAATGATTTTCTCAGGCAATGTATATGCAAGGTATATAAGCATGCTTTTGTTTTATTAAAATCATTCTAATACCCACAAGCCTTGGGTTCGTGTTATCCATATTGGTGACCCTTACACACAGCCATGGACTTGGACGCTGTCTCCATCAAGCTACCGCCCGTCTGGACACACAGAATCGACTCCTGGTTTGCTCAAGCAGAGGCCCAGTTCAACCTAAGGAAGGTCACAGAGGACGACACCAAGTATTGGCACATCGTCGCCGCCCTCACAGATGAAGTTGCTGAGCGCTGTGCTCGCATCATCGATCGCCCTCCAACCTCTGCCAAGTACCAGGCCATCAAGGACTTTCTGCTGCGTCGCTATGGCCTGACGGACGCTCAACGTGCAGAGCTGCTGCTGTCCATCAAGAACCTAGGGGACCGCACACCGACACAACTGGCTGACGAGATGCTACGCATCAATGGTGAGCACGACCCCAAGCATTACCTTCTGAGGCAGTTGTTCGTGCGGGTCCTTCCCTCTTCCGTGCAGCAGCAGTTAGCGACAACGAAGAAGACAGACCTCTATGACTTAGCCGAGGAAGCCGAGATGATGCTGGCTGTTAGATCCGCTCAAGCCATGGCCGTAGACGTCGACACAGTCTCTGACGATGACCAGGGTGCCGCCCCATCACTCTGCGCCCTCTCTTCAGACCTATGCTATTTCCATCGCAGGTTTGGGAAAAAAGCTAGACGCTGCCAGCCTCCATGCTCCTGGCAGCAGCAGGGAAACGCCAAGAGGGGGCCTCGCCGTCAGTAGACGCCGTCGTCCCCGTCTCAGCTCATCGATTACTCCTTCAAGACGAGATCTCTGGTGAATCTTTCCTGGTGGACACTGGTGCACAAGTATCCGTGCTCCCTGCCTCACTGCACCATCGCACTGCTGCCATCTCATCGACGTCATCCACTCTTTGTGCAGCCAACAACTCCACCATTCGGACCTATGGAACAGTCACAAGAACTCTGCGGTTTGCTGGCCACAGTTACACATCCCCATTCATTCTCGCTGATGTGAATAAGGCACTCCTTACTGACTTCATCCGCCGCCATCGACTGCTTGTCGACCTCTGTGGCAACCGTCTCGTGGACGCCACCACCTTTGCTTCGGTCTTCGGTGAACTCTCAACTCTCTCTTCACCCCCATTCCCCGCTGGACACCAGCAGCTTCCACGGCCTTTGAAGACAGCAAGACTCGCCTCGCCAATGCAGCCATGCTCTCGCATCCCATCAAGAATGTTCCCTTGGCCCTCTGCACAGATGCCTCAGACTCTGGTGTTGGTGCATCACTGGAACAGTGGACTGGAAGGGAATGGCAACCGCTGGCCTTCTTCAGCAGACATCTGAACCCTGCCCAGTCTAAGTACAGTGCTTTCGATCGCGAATTGTTAGCTGCCTACCTCTCTGTGCGCCATTTCCACCCATGGATCGAAGGACGCCTCTGCACTCTTGTAACTGACCACAAACCCCTCGTCCAAGCCATCTCAAAGACATCCGACTCGTGGTGCGCCCGGCAGCAGAGGCATCTTTCAGCGATCTCGGAATTCATCAATGATGTCCAATATCGCTTTGGGAGTGCCAACGTTGTAGCTGACTACCTATCTCGTGACCCAGCTGACGTCAATGTCCTCTCTCTAGGGATCGACTACACTGCTCTAGCTACAGCCCAAGCATCATGCCAGACAGTGAAGGACTTCAAGACTGCGATATCTGGTCTGCAACTGAGAAATCACCAGATATCTTCCGGCGGACCAACCCTTCTCTGTGACATGTCTCTCGGCCATCCTCGACCTGTGGTACCAGACGATTGGAAACGTAGAGTCTTCAACAACATTCATGGTTTGTCTCACCCAGGTTGCCGAGCCAGTCAGCGCCTAATCAGCCGCAGCTTCGTCTGGCATAAGATGAAAGCTGATATCGCTCGTTGGTGCCGCGAATGCGTGGACTGTCACTCTTCCAAGATTCAGTGTCATATCAAGACTCCAGTGAGACCAATAGACACTCCAGCGGACGCATTCTGTCACATCCACGTTGACCTGGTGGGTCCCCTGCCGCAGTCCCGAGGATGTAGTCACCTGTTGACGATCATAGATCGCACTACCCGCTGGCCAGAAGCCATCCCTGTGAAGGACATGACTGCTGCCACTTGTGTTGACGCTCTGATCACCCACTGGATATCCCGCTTTGGAACTCCCCTCCACATCACAAGTGACCGAGGATCGCAGTTCACTTCCTCATTGTGGCAAGGTATGGCTGAAGCACTTGGAGTGACCTTGCATCGGACTACTTCATACCATCCTCAGAGCAACGGATTAGTGGAAAGGTTACATAGGAGTCTAAAGGCCTCTCTTCGAGCTCGTCTTACTGGTCCTGACTGGGTGGTCCAGCTCCCATGGGTTCTGCTCGGCCTTCGGACCTCGCCCAAAGAAGATGTGGACCTGTCGACCTGCTGAAGCCCCACACCCATGCTGCCTGGCTTGTTTGTTGCACCATCACACCAGAACTCCGCTCAGCCTGTCATCCCTGTGAAACACCACGGTGTTCCTCGTACTTCTGTACCAGCCTCCCTCCTCTCCGCATCTCACGCTTTCCTCCGGATTGACCGCCACAGAACTCCACTCCAGAGACCTTACCAGGGTCCGTTCACCATCATCCGACGGGACGACAAGACCTGCACTCTGCTCATCCGTGGTCAAGAGGCTGTTGTCTCCCTGGACCGCATCAAGCCTGCTCATGTTCCTGCGGATGCTCCTGCCCCTCGCTCAGCACCTACTCCGCATACCCGGTCCGGTCGCGCTGTTCATCCGCCACTTCGGTACCAGGGGGGGAGTTGATGTGGCACATCATACATTCGAATTGCTCAATTTTATTTTCTCAAATGCTCAGTTGATTCTAAATGATTTTCTCAGGCAATGTATATGCAAGGTATATAAGCATGCTTTTGTTTTATTAAAATCATTCTAATACCCACAAGCCTTGGGTTCGTGTTATCCATATTGTATATGATTGGGACAGACTGAATCAATGAGCAGTTTTAGTGAATGCAAACAATTATAATGATTGATTAGGCTATTATTAATATGAATGATGAATAATTATAAAAGATAAAGCTTATTTTTATTTTTATGAAGCGTAAAATTTACATAGTGCTCAAAAACACTGTGGCATGATACACATTAAATGAAGCATGTTAATAGCAATAAATAAAAAAGATGATTTTTAAAAACAGGTAAAAATTGTGTAGCACGAAAGTAAAAGAGTAATTTGAGTAAAAAGAGTAATTGGCTCCATAAACGAGGTGGGGCATGACTAAAAGAAGTATAGTAAAACCGGCGTGATCTGGTGAAAGTAACACACATAAACATATAGCATTTTACGATCTCACGTCCGGATTAAAATCAGAGGGGTAAATAGTTAAAAGTTTGCTAAGGTGACAGACAATTCATGAAGATATCAATGTCATAAAGATAATTTAAACACTATATTAATTATTATTAATAATTATTTATATATATCTTCCTTCAATGCATGCACATTCCTCTCAATCGACATATGTTGCAACTATATACTATTGTACGTAAGTGTCTTTTTTTGTTTTCAATGAAACACATGCACACCTTAGTATTACAGTAACGTGTCAGGCTTTCCAGATTCATTCTGATAAAATATGAAATAATATTTCATACTTCAAGGGGGAAAGGGGGTCGGGTAATTCTCGTTTCATGCGTTTTACAAAAATATTGTTTGCAAGAGAGGACTGCTCACTAGAGGAGCAAGTGTACTGTTTATCTGTTACACTACATGATGACGATAGGATGGTCGATTTCTCACACTTCAGTCTAATGGCTACCCATAAATACACACCGCGTCTCAATAATCTTGCGCATGGGGGGAGAGCATTTGCGCAATGTTGAAACAAATTACTAGGTCGTGGCTTCACGCATCGCGTAGCTGCTGAAAAGGGGAGGAGGAATGTCGAGACTGATGGGTTGATGGTCTTGTTTGCCAATCGTTATAAATCAAACATTATCTTATTTGATGAAGGAATGTAAAAAGCAGACACGAGCAGACCAGCCAGCGTACGTCACTGCCGCTCTTGTCCTGCTTCCCGCCGAAACTGGTCAGTTTCGGCATGCTTGCTGGGTGTATATATGAATTGTGCTCTTTGCGTTGGATATATTTCATCCCCATGAGAACTATACATATAGGTAGTAGTGGTAGTTCAAAGTTACAATGTATTTAACTTGAGTTAGCAAGGCTAGTCGAGATTGATGAGCTGAAATATAAGCAGTGCAATTGTGACCCATTACGTAACAATTTGAATGGGAGTTAACTAGATTATAATATTAATCCGATTAAAATGAACGCTGATGAACTGTCTTTTGGAAGGAGGACGTCCTGCATCACGGCGACCGCAGTGTTTGATCAAAACATATACCGATTATACAATATCTTAAGCTTCTACTGAATAATGTCGTTTGCCGGCATCGGGACTGCTGCACGGTCGCTATATAAACTACCACCCCGCCTGGGCCTCTTTCATCCTTCAACCTTCGACCACTGGACTAGACCAGAAGACAAGGTTCGTTGATACATAGTTGCTGCTGCCCACCCGTTTAAATATTATATGTGAAGATCACATAGGTCGGAATAAAGTTTTTGAGTTTAAGGTACCCACAAACAGCTAACACTCTCCTGAGTATTTTGATGCAAAAAAAAAAAAGCATGTGAATAACGCAAGGGATTGCGAAGTTACAGCGCTATAAAGTCCGAAAGTCCAAAAAACATCATTCTGGAAAATTTGCGATTATATTAATAATATTAATATTCATTTAGGCATTATTTCAGGCCACAGGTATTATATCATGAAGAAATTCAACATGCATGTTTTCCTCATATGGGTGCCTATTACATGCAAGATTCATAAAGATTGAACTTTGGGAAAAAAAGGCCACTAATTGCCTATGCTCATCAGTGCCCCGATACTTCTGTGGCACTGATGATTGGTAAATGATATAAACCCGACATCTGAATACTATCTAGAACTGTCAGCTCGTAAAACCAGTGAAACAGCGAAGCTTTTAAGATAACCCAAAATGAACAAATTTCAAAAGTGTGATCGTTAAATTAAGGTATAATTAATTAACCCTTAAAAAAAAAAATAATTGAATGGTCTTATTTGATTTAGAAATGTTCAAGTCATGATTGAAGAACAATACCTGCAGTCGTGCCCATCAATAAACCAAAAAGCAGTGCTATATGAGTCATGTTGAATTTGCAAGATATAATGCTTATGCGAGTGTTTATATAGGCTAGTCGTTCAGGGTGTATCCCGTCATGCATTGCTGCTGTAACATAACATATAATTATAATGAACTATACACGAAAGGCGTGGCTATCTTATTCAATGCAAGATGTTCATATGAAGAACACTAGCGGCACCATAACCCTATGCTATAGCTGATCCCGATCGCCGTGGATCAGCCCTACCTTGGAAGGCCCAAAATGAGTCCACATTAAATACCATTTTAGGCTTCCAGGTAACTTTACTATTATAACGCAATAAATTCGTCAAAAATAGCAACGTCCATGCATAGCCTACAAATTCGCAAAGAGCTACAACAGCCGATCTGCGTTTGAAATGTAATGCTGAACGTTTTTCATATCACCAACGTCCTACTTTTATTTTAAATATTCTTGGTAGCTGCGAACGCTGCACAAAGTAAAACATTCACCAGCAGAGCGTCGCTCAGATTGAAATTACATGCCTTTCTTGAAATCAGACTGGGGTTGCACAAAATGTTAACAAAGAATTAACAACTATTGATGTGAGATATACAATATCGAGTGATGTATCTTTGAAGCTGGCATGCAGTCGTATATATCATTGGTCTTCTTCTTCTCTTCTTCTTCTTCTTCTTCTTCTTCTTCTTCTTCTTCTTCTTCTTCTTCTTCTTCTTCTTCTTCTTCTTCTTCTTCTTCTTCTTCTTCTTCTTCTTCTTCTTCTTCTTCTTCTTCTTCTTCTTCTTCTTCTTCTTCTTCTTCTTCTTCTTCTTCTTCTTCTTCTTCTTCTTCTTCTTCTTCTTCTTCTTCTTCTTCTTCTTCTTCTTCTTCTTCTTCTTCTTCTTCTTCTTCTTCTTCTTCTTCTTCTTCTTCTTCTTCTTCTTCTTCTTCTTCTTCTTCTTTATTATTACCGCCCCCCCCAAAAACATTACACATATTAATGCGAGAACGCTGGAGGTACCACGCCTATCTTCATGCGCTGCACATGTGTTCGGTGATATCAGTTACACGCCCTGATTGACCTTGTATTAGTACACCAAATCAATATATGGTGTATCTGAGAGCAAAATTATGTCATTAAGAGAGGAAGTGAAAGACAAAAAGATGTGTTTTTTTTTTTTGTGTCCTTGTGCGTTTGTTTCCACAAAGAATATTCAATCTTAGGTAAACCAAGTCCTTAGTCTATGATTTATTTTTAAGCCAGGTTTCTAGGCTGAGACTAATTTACGAGTGTAATGAATGTTGCCTCGACTGTTGTTCTTGTGAATAAGAGATCATCGAGAGTAGATGTTTTCTCGAAATATAGATGGGCAGGTAATGCAGGTAAAGGTCAGCTTTGTTTTGTGCTATGCTGTGGCGAGATGCAAATACATGGCAAGTTAATTATACTTCAATTTAACACATTCACCGCCAAAGCATTTTCAGGCCGATATCCCTACACCGCCACGTATTTTACTCAAAAAGCCTCGACTTCACCGCTCTGTATTTTCTACATGAACACACGCATTCCTACATATTTTACATATTAGGATAGATCGTTTTTTTGTGAATCAAACCATATAAGATTCAACATCATACATGCAATTACATGTACTGAAATAGAGCTCTGAACAACACTTTGATCTCAAATTTGCTGCGTTCTTCGTTTTTATGGTCACCTGCAGGTAACATTAGGCTAACGTGGCGCAAATACTTGATATCCGCGCTCTAATGGTCACCTGCAGGCGACGTGAGCCTGACGTGGCCCGCATCGACCAGCAGGCAGCTATCCATTTATGGCAGGTAGCCATTTCTCTATCACACAAGCTACTCAAAAACGTACGAATTAAGGAGGTTTGATCTAAAGGCAATGATTGGTAAGCTTCGTTCAGTAGGATTTCAAAAGTGGTTATGTAATTATACAATCCCTCCCCTGGACGTTGTTCTAAACGGTGTAAAGCTTCTTTTTGGGCCTCGGAGAAGTTGGCATTGACAAATCGATTTGCTAGGAGTTTCTTTATTTTGTGCCATTTCGCATTATTTAATTCCCTTAGAGAAGAATGAATAGTAGACTCGGCCGTTTGGAGGGCAATCTGAACTTGAACGTCTTCTGGTAAACGATATATGGCTCTAAGCCACTCAAGAGATCGTGAGGGTTTATCCCTGTCGCAAAAACCAACCCGTTTTATGTAACGTTCAGTTGTGGATGCGTCTGCCATAGCTGTAAAAAGTCGTTTGACATCGCTTTCGTTCTCATCAATTTCAAGTTCATCTTCAGTATCCCCATTATCAGATTCTAATGTAAATTCATTTATTCTGATTCTTCTTCTGCTAGCTTCAGTTTTTACTCTAGGAGGATCATTAACACATTCACCGCCAAACACGGAGATTTCCGTGCTTGCGTGCCCAACGCTTCTCCGCCAAACACGGAGATTTCCGTGTTTTGCACTTTTTGATATATACGGGTGCTATAACCTCTTGCGCATCATCTCTGAAAATATCAAAGAGTTTGACCGTGTGCATCTATGATTATATCATGATTTTACGGATATATGTTCCTAAACCAATCATTAATCCTTGTACTTCTGAAGTTTATATAGCAGTTACCGATTGATTTGTGGTAGACCGCTGCCGAAAGCATGCAGCGAAGCGATCACGACTCGGGGTGAAGCAGTGAAGCGAATAGTTTTCACAGCAATTGGGCAATGCGGGTGTTCAGCTTGAATACTGGTGTACTGGTAAATGTATAATTATGTGATGAGTTATTGAAAAAATAATAAGATATATATGTACGATGTATATCCCTCGTATACATGCATATAGAAAAAAAAAAGCAGATACACTTTTCATCACAAGCATCGCTTCCGCAACATATGGATTTCTAGCACATATTTATACATGTGCATACATGTCTAGCAATGAAAGACCATGCATGTTTATTGGATTTCCAACTACGATCTACATAGTAGTGAGTGAGTCGCTAAAATGTAACAGAGTATACATCGTTGAAGCGTGGCACCGTACGTGGCACGTGTATACGCATGGCGTGCTATCTTTGTTCCGTGTTCATTATGATATTCTCATCCTCAAACTAATTTTTTGATGTAGAATAGATCTAAATGCAATAAACCACACGTAATCGTGAAGCGGAAACAATTCCTAATCTTTATTTTGTCATTGTTGACTATATACATGTACAGAGGTGTAGCATCATTCTCTTTGCACTTTGCAAGAGAATACAGGTGTACGTACCCTGATTTTCCTTTCAAATACAATTATAATAATACACGTGTGCTTCCGTCTTTGGTTTAGGCACACTGATCAATAAATAAATTATCAAGTCATTCCAACTGACTATTCCTAATTCGGCATACTATTATGCCACACATCAAAGCACTGTTTTCAAGGCATCTCTCTAACAACAGTGCGGGTTTGTGATGCAAAAAGGACTTGAGAAAACGAGCTAATTAGCGACTGAAAGCCAAGTTAGCGCCGACTCAAACTCTCGACTTTATAACTGTTATTCTCATCCTTTGATCTGCTAATTACCGGGGTCGTTATCGTGCGGTAATAGTTATATGCCTACACAACGTAACCTCTATAATCACAATGCGTGTTATGCTGGTCATACTGGTAGCTGAGACAAAACTGCGATTTTCTCAGCTTTTTGCTTGCGAAGGTGTGGTTTTCACCAAAGTGTGTGTTGTTCAGAGCTGTATTTCAGTACATGTAATTGCATGTATGATGTTGAATCTTATATGGTTAGATTCACAAAAGAACGATCTATCCTAATATGTTAAATATGTAGAAATGTGTGCGTTCATATAGAAATTACAGAGCGGTAAAGTCAAGGCTTTTTGAGTAAAATATGTGGCGGTATAGGGGTATCGTCCCGAAAATGCCTTGGCGGTGAATGTGTTAATCTGTGGGCCAATAAAGTTGTCATATTGCAAACCTGCATTAATTGAGGCATTACTCGATCCGCCCTCGTTCTCATTATGGATATTGTTAATGTCACCTGGGGGCTGAGGATTTGTTTGAGTTTCACCTCCTGGCATTCTAATTAAACGACCGCCTATTTGGGCCCATTCAGAGGACATTAAGATATTTGAAAAAAAACAAACAGATGTATGATGGTGCAATCTCACAAACTGATATAATGCCTATAGTCACATGAGTATCACTAAGTTTAGTAAACTGATATGGATCTTTCACAGAACTATGAGGTAAGACTAGGGGCAAAGGTACATTGTTTCATAAGGTGTTTACATAAATTAATACACGGCAAACGAAGCTGTACCCACCAAAGAAGTATGACCACATGCATGATCAATCAGGTCAGGGTCAACAGTAAATGTAGCGACTCCACTTCTACATTTATTCTCGGACACAGCTGAAGATACCCGGAGGTACTCCGGAACAACAAGGGCCACGTCTGTTTGCAACGTATAGACTTTAATGGTACTTGACAGCCAATTATAACGATCACTGATCGCAGGCGGATCTCGGGGTCTGTTGGTGTTGTTTTGGAGACTGGTGGCTGTTGTTGAATGGATTATGTCTGCTCTGTGTCTGTGTCTGTCTCTGCCTCTGTCTCTCCTAGTTGGATTGGAAATGTGTGTATTTATATGCTGGGTTTGTGGATGAGTGGAAGCCTTCAGTTTAGCATGTATAGTATGGATCTACATGTATATTTGGAAGGACTTCTGCTGATGGTATCAGTTTATCTGTGTGAACTTTGTATCTTTAATGCGAATGGATTGTTTGTAATAGTAGGGGTCATTTGGTACTTGTCAGCCATCAGCGATGGATGTATGTTCGTGTATTCTCTGTCGCAAAAAGTATAATACATTGCCATAGTTTATAGAGCCATACTAGACTTAAACATCATGTAAGTGTTAATTAAAGCCATGTGACCGTAACACCGTCAGCCATCCCATCGCCCAATACTGACACTTGACGGTAACAACATCAATCCATCCACGTCTATTAGGAACCTCGGTGTGCTATTTAACTCTGCATTTAATTTAGAAGATCACGTGAATGCTCTGTGCCGGACTACAGTAAAACCTCGATGTGTCGAAGTTCGTGGGGTTAGCTCAATTACTTCGACTTAGGGATACTTCGACGAAGGGATCAAGGCCGTTATGATATAACCGTTATGATTTCAAATCGTGTTCTGACGTTTTGATTGACGATATGCGCTATGCACTTATAAACCGCGAGAGGCTTATCTTAGAAGTCTTGGGGAAAAAAGAATTTCACAGAAGGTTGTTTATGTAGCTCTAAAGGTCTCAAGTGCCTTCACGTCTAGCTTGTGTTTTGTAGCCATAGCGATGCTGATGAACTAATGATGCTGAAGACTGTTGGTCACTAGATTTTTAATGTTTCTCGCAAAAACACTCTAAACAAACATCTTTGATGTTATTGTTGCGTGCTTTGATATTAAAGCTGCCAAAAAGTTCACAACAGATCTAAGGCTGGACTTCTTTAATTAACTCTAGCTGCGAAAGTGAGCTGTCTTTGGTCGGCAATTTATTAAAGATCATCACAAGCACACCAACAACAAATTAATGCCTTAGTTGAGATCCACGGTCCGTTGATCTTTGGAGTCAGCCTCGCTTTGGTCGCGGCTTAACACATTCACCGCCAAGGCATTTTCGGGACGATACCCCTATACCGCCACGTATTTTACTCAAAAAGCCTTGACTTTACCGCTCTGTAATTTCTATATGAACGCACGTATTTCTACATATTTAAAATATTAGGATAGATCGTTCTTTTGTGAATCTAACCATATAAAATTCAACATCATACATGCAATTACATGTACTGAAATACAGCTCTGAACAACACACACTTTGGTGAAAACCACACCTTCGCAAGCAAAAAGCTGAGAAAATCGCAGTTTTGTCTCAGCTACCAGTATGACCAGCATAACACGCATT
>KB291867.1:47944-57944 GCA_000328365.1 Capitella teleta
TACGTTCTGTGTTTGCTGGGGAGATGACTGGTCCCTCCTGTCAATAAGGGAATTTCAACGGACCAGGACAAGTATGACAGCCTAGATTTCATGTTTCAACGCTAAGCTTTAATTATGTGTTCGTTCTTTTCTTGTACGGCAGGCGACTTGAAGCGGGCCGGTCGCCTTGCAATAAGGCACAGCAACTCTCATCGTTCGAATCGGAACAAGAACCTGGAAAGAGGCGGTGTACTCCACCTGTCTACTTTAAAGATTATGACACTGACGGTATGGTCTCCTATAAAGTTGGCTTTTGCTTCAACTCAATTGGTTTGTTTGTTTGTTTTTTTTTTTCAGTTGAGGAGGAGGAGGAGGAGGAGCTAGGCTGAGGCTGACCTGCTGATACCTCCTGTGCAAACCATTAGTAAGTCTTCATGCCTCTAAACTGGTTCTGTTAATTTTGTGAATGTTTTACAGGGTCTGGATCTTTGCCCCGAGAGCTCAAGGTGGACATGCAGGTGCCCTCAGCACATTCAGCCAAGAAAGGAAAAAGTGAGTCTTCTGAACTCTGTTAATGATCTGGTCATTTAGTGACTACTTGTTTTGTCTTTCAGGATTTGGAGGAGGATGCTTCCTTCCACCGCCCTGCCCCTGTGATGTCAGAAGATGAGGACTGAAGATAAAAGATCATGTCCAGTGAATTAAAATAAATTAATTTCATATGGATAAATAAACTTGATGGATCTTTATTTCATTCTTATATTGTTTGTTTAACATGAGGTGCATGTATATGTTACTATGCAGGTTATTATTGGTTAGGTTAAGTTATTATTGGTTAGGTTAGGTTAAGTTATTATTGGTTAGGTTAGGTGTAAATTTTTGGTTATTTAACGTTAGGCAAACGTGATACACACGTGCCAGTAATTGTACATATGCAGCTAATGGTTGATGAAGTTTGGTAACTTAATATGAGGTTAGACGTTATGCAGTGGCTTTAATTAAGGTTCGTTAAAACAACATGAGGTGCATGTATATCATGTTACTATGCAGGTTATTTTTGGTTAGGTTAGGTTAGGTTAAGTTATTATTGGTTAGGTTAGGTGTAAATTTTTTGGTTATTTAACGTTAGGCAAACGTGATACACACGTGCCGGTAATTGTACATATGCAGCTAATGGTTGATGAAGTTTGGTAACTTACTATGAGATTAGACGTTATGCAGTGGCTTTAATTAAAGTTCGTTAAAACAACATGAGGTGCATGTATATCATGTTACTATGCAGGTTATTTTTGGTTAGGTTAGGTTAGGTTAAGTTATTTTTGGTTAGGTTAGGTGTAAATTTTTTGTAACGTTAGATAACGTTACAGTAACGTTACCTAACGTTACCATGGTAACGTTAGATAACGTTATTGCCCCCATCCTGAGTAACGTTAGATAACGTTATTTTGTAACGTTAGGGAAGGTTACCTACACGTGTCTCCCACGTTTGCCTAACGTTCTGTGTTTGCTGGGATAACTATTACCGCACGATAACGACCCCGGTAATTAGCAGATCAAAGGATGAAAATGACAGTTATAAAGTCGAGAGTTCGAGTCGGCGCGAACTTGGCTTTCAGTCGCTAATAAGCTCGTTTTCGCAAGTCCTTTTTGCTTCACAAACCCGCACTGTTGTTAGAGAGTTGCCTTGAAAACAGTGCTTTGATGTGTGGCATAAAAGTATGCCGAATTAGGAATAGTCAGTTGGAATAACTTGATAATTTATTTATTGATCAGTGTGCCTAAACCAAAGACGGAGGCACACGTGTATTATTATAATTGTATTTGAAAGGAAAATCAGGGTACGTACACCTGTATTATCTTGCAAAGTGCAAAGTTAAACAGAGGAGAGATAAAGGCTGCCGACTGCTTTGTGGGGCAGGGATGTTTTTTTTTGGTTTTAATTGTAAGCAACTGTGCCTAACTCTCTCTGAAGTAACCAAACTGAGAAATATGTTTATATAATTTTTCGACTTCGAGCTATAGATCGAAAATATGTCTCGGGGTCACAGAAAACACTTCGACACAGGGATCAATTCGAGAATGAGACGTTCGAGGGACAGATGTTAATGCTAATCGTAAAGTATAGGAGAATCGTCGGGACTTCAACAAAACTTCGACACAGGGAGACATTCGAGGGACGGGTGTTCGACACATCGAGGTTTTACTGTATGTTCTTCCACGTTGGAGAATTCGCGAGTACCTCACAACATATGTAACTCGTGCCCTGATGCAGGTCCATGTAATCTCCCGTTTAGACTACTACAATGCGCTCTTTTACAGGCTCCCCGTCATTGTGAAAAACAGGCTCCAGAAAGTGCAAAATGCTGCTGCTCGTGTTGTCGTGAGAGCGAAGAGGACCGATCACATCACGCCAATTCTTCTCCAGCTGCATTGGCTACCTGTCGAATTCAGAGTGCAGTGCAAGATTTGCCTCATGACCTACAAAGTTTAGCACCCGCGTACATCGACGAACTGATCAGTGTACATCGTCCAACTCGTCGTCTGAGATCGTCCTCCGATATACGAAAAAGTCCTGTGCAATACAAACTAAAAAGTGTGGGTGGTCGTTGCTTCAGTTCTGCTGCTCCTTCTCTTTGGAATGAACTACCTCTTATCACACCTACTTGAATATAAATCAAAACTTAAGACACACTTTTTCCGAAAAGCTTTTAATGACATATCTTAACAAATCAACTTCTTATCATTTTATTTATATTTTATTGTACATCGCATCGCGTTTGAACAGTTTATTTCTTTCTGAATTTCGCGATCCATAAGTTTGAAGTAATAAATAAATAAATAAATAAATAAAATAAATGTTGTATTACAAAATAGCATTTGCATAGATTATTATGTTGTATTACAAATGCAGTATTCACTAGTTTCATATGCATTTATATTGTTGTAATTTTGGTGGGTACACAAAGTCGCGTGTTAATGTATTATCTAATGAATACAAGTCCATAGGATTTCCTATGCTAATCCTATGCTGATGTTATCTGACGAATGCAGTAAGTACTTGTGTTAATCTATACAATTATAACAATGATATATACAGAACTATTAATGGAATGTATTATCTGATGAATACAAACCGTAGATAGCATTTGAAGATATCATAATGATGGCTGGCGAATGCAGCAAATAATAGTGTTGTTCGATACCATTATATTTGTGATGTATACAAACTTATAAATATTATATTAATTTAATTTTGTTTGCTTTTGAAGAGATAATAATGTTACCTGGTAAATGCACTAATTATTAGTGTGTTATCATATTATTATATTATTGATGGGTACAAAAGTTCCAGACTTCTATAAGTTCCATGTATTATCTGATAAAGACAAACGCAAAGTATTTGCATAGATTCATAAGTATTAGTGCCATCTCATACTCATAATATTACTAGTGCACATGAATTAAAGTGCTATGTTACATTAATGCATAATCGGGTCAATAAAAATCAATTACATTTACATAGATCATATTGTTACTGTGCATATATATTAATTCAAAATAGTATCTGATTAATACAAACTCATAGCATTTGCATAGATTCTAATGATGTCTTGCAAATGCAGTAATTATCAGTGAATGTTTATATTTAATTCATTGTCGATGTATTAAAAAATATATATGTTAAATTAGTTTTTGCTGTTATCTGGCGCACACAAGAATTATTCAGATTATATAATATCTACTATTATCTGATTGCATGTAATATTAGTGTTTTATTACTTTTTCATATTTGGTGAATTCAAACCAGCAGCATTCAAATAAGTTCTATTAGTTTCTATTTTTTTTTTTTTTTTTTTTTGAGAAGTCAGCATTCTGACTCTTTGCGTATTCCAATTTAATAATTTCGAGCTTTAGTCGAGATAAATAGGTCACACATAAGTATAAATATTTTATTTAAGGAAACATACTTTGTTCAGATGTAATGCGCTAGCTGTATAGAAATATAAGTTAAATAATAATAATACTAAAATGAGTCAATTCCAGTCTGCTACCATGCCAGATGAATATTTCATAGAGTCGCGTATATAATAAATGAATGAAGTATTTATTCAGAATTAAATTGACAAATTTTCTGATTTATTTTGTATGGGGTATCTCCCTTCAATTACTGATTTTTGTCTGTGTATATACACTTCTAACTGAGTGATATACCAAGTTACATCAAGGTCTGACCACGTACAGGGTGTATCAGAGCTAAAAATGACACGCAGTGTTTTTTCATTCAAATATTTTGTAATTTACTATGAGATGGCTGACGCTGTCACTGACTGAATATATGCTCAAAAGTGATGGTTAATGACATTTTGGAATCTCCATACTCTCATGTAACTGTATGTAAAGTTCCATCCTCATTGAAAACCATTTAGTATAGTTCCTAAGCATATGTGAGTACACAATTGAGCCAATACATAATAAATTGATGAATGGAGAATTTTTCCGAATATTTTTTGTTTGCAATATCTCCCTTCAATTGTTGATTGTTCCATGTCTATACACTTCTAACTGAGTGATATACTATGTTACAGCAAGAACTGACCAGGGTGTATCAGAGCTAAAAATGGTACACAGTGGCTTTTCATTTCTACAAATTGACATTTTATATGCAACTTCGAAAGCTGTCACTGACTGAATATATGCTCAAAAGTGATGTTTGATGACATTTTGGAATCTCCATACTCTCATGTAACTGTATGTAAAGTTTCATCCTCATTGAGAACCATTTAGTATAGTTTCTAGGCATTTGTGAGTGCGTAACTAAGCCGGTGTATATGAATGACAGTGTGAGAATTTTCCCGAATATTTTCATGTGCGATATTTTGCTTCAAAATGAAAATTGTTCCATGTATGTACACTTCTAACTGAATGACATATCAAGTTACAGTAAGCTATGGCCCATTTCAGGGTTTTTTTTTTTTATAGTATAAATCGATTTTGTTATTAAAAAGGTTCTGCAATGGTGCCATTCATAACAAAATAATAATTTGTTATTAAAAAGTTCCCCGGTGGTGCCACTCGAGGAACCGGGCTCCCAACGCTGGATGCTGTCTCCCAACTGTGATAGTTTGGAGTACAAAAATTTAATATTTAATAGGGGACCATGTCGTGATTATGAAAAAAACTAAGAAAGTTATAAAAAATTCAAGCACAGATACACGATCTCGGGAGCCTCAAGAGGTACTAAAAAAAATGGTGCCTGTACAATCAATATTGGTCTGGTCCACCAAGGGTGGCTTTTCTCCCCAGGTCCCCCGATGGTAAGAATTGTGAGTATTATTATTATTATTATTATTATTATTATTATTATTATTATTATTATTATTATTATTATTATTATTATTATTATTATTATTATTATTATTATTATTATTATTATTATTATTATTATTATTATTATTATTATTATTATTATTATTATTATTATTATTTTTAATATTATTATTATTATTATTATCATTATTATTATTATTATTATTATTATATTGTTTTTTTTTGTTTTTTTTGGGGGGGGGCACCACTTCCAATATTGTTCGATTTGACCAAAAGAAGGTATGTTCCAACTTTGGTGCTTTTTCCAGATTTGTATACATGTCACCCTAAGCCACCCCACGATAAAAACTATGTTTGAGGTAACATGGAGGCATTATATGAGACGGCGTCAAAGCTTCGTGAAAAGTAGCCTTGTGATTTCATCCTCACGCTCTGACGCCAGCACAGAATGTCTTAAGAACAAAATAGTTTCTCATCGTCCACCTAATGTATTTTATTGTACAGTGCATTAATGTAGACGCAACATGGTTTTTATAAATGAATAAAATTATCAATACTATATTATTAACACCCTGCCGCCAACAGCCTCCTGTTTTTCTAACGATCACGTCTTCCATCTACACAATCTCAAAGGCCAATTCCACTACAGACCATTTTCAGATCAATACATCAACGTAATTATTGCAAGTATATGCAATTAAATAATACAACCCAACCTCTTCAGATTCTATACTATCGGTTCAAGTAATGCAGATGTTGCAGACCGTGATGATCAAGTGACAATGATGATGGTCTTTTTTTTTACATTATTATACCTTGAGTATTTTTGATGTTATCAAATTTGTCTTGAGTTGGAAATGTTAGGGTTCACAGTTGTCAATGTTGAAGTCATTGTCATTTCTGAGGGTTTGGACATTATTGCCACGTATGCAGTCAAGCGGAAAATCCTGGCAAAGGCAATGCGGAATTGCCTGAAACATAAAAATAGTTTTGATATTCAGTATATGTACCCCAAAATTTGCCGTGTCCGATTAGCTCAAGTGAAATCAAACAAGGCAGTCCAATCAGTCAAAATCGTTGAGAAATATCAATAGAAACAATTTAAATCACATAAAACGATCCCTATGATAGTAAAACGGCAAGGGAGAGTTATGTCAGTAAACACCTTGTATTTCGTGAAGTGTGATTATAAGAATGTCAATATAACAATAGAAGTGATCGTAAGAAACAAATATATAGTATAAACATATAATATAATAATACAATAATATAATAATATAATAAACGTCATTTAAACTGTAATATTACTCACTTCGAAAATATCGGGATGAGGAATGCATCAATTGTAGCATTTGCAAAGCTCAACAAGGTGAATGCTTCTCTGAAAAGCCTGTTACTGTATGCAAAGTCGACAGTGCGATCAACAATGGGCACATACAATGCTTGTGTCAAGAAAGGTCCCCATGCAATAATAAATATTGCCAGTAATGATATCAACATTGCAATAACCTGCAAATAAATCATAAGAAAAATTTTACATTTGGAAAATTGAATTATCCACATCAGAAATGCATTTAGATATTGCACAGCAACCCACACTGAACATGACTTTAGTTAAAGCAAGGCTTTGAAGTCTTTGCAGGTTTGCGCCAAAAGTCAGCGGACACCTGCGGATTTGAAGAGAATATCTCGAATTGCATATTGAATATCTTCATCGCAATGACGAAAATGACCAGCACATTGTAGTAACGTTACTCTATATGGTGACTTACTGTTTATTTCGCTTATTTCGCCTGTTTAATGCATTATTATTTTATTGTTTCAGTGTTCCGGAGATTCAACCAACAAAACCCCCTCCGTGTTTCACGTACACACTTCCCTTCATTTGGCAGTGAGACACCAAATCGAAGTGTATTCGGCAAATTCGAAGGCTACAGCAGTTATGTTTATTATCATATTTAGGCGTGATGCCATTTTCTTTCATTTGATATCTATTATTGCGTGAATTTATTTCTATGTGGTTACCTGTATATAGCGTAGTTTTTCTCTCACACTGATATCTGTCCCAGAACTCTTAAGAAACACTTATTGCCTCTGTCGAAGAAACTCGTTTTTGTATACTACTCATCCTTTGATCAGTAACTTAGTTACCGTGCGGTAATAAGTATGCCTACACAAGGTAACCTCTGCAATCACAATGTCACAATCACAACACGGGTATTAGGGTTGCTGAGAGATTTTCTCAGCTTTTTGCGTGTTATTGTGTGGTTTTCATCAAACCAGGTGTTGTTCAGAACTATATTTTGGTGCATTTAATTTGATGATGTTAAATCTTACATCATTGGATTCACAAAAGAACGACATATACGATTAAGTAACATATATAGCTATGTGTGCGTGCAAATATAAATTATAATGCAGAGAAGTAGAGGTTATTTAGGTAAAATACGTGGTTTTGACCGAGTATCGGCCCGAAAATGCTGTGGCGGTGAATGTTAAATGCTGAAAATTGAATGTTGAATGTTGAAAACTTCAAAGAAAACTTCAAAGAAATTCATATTCGGAAAACCCGTATGTTTACAGTTATATTGACGACAAACAATAGAAACAGGCGCTGGTCATCCCTTTTTACTAATTGACTGGTTTTCAAGAAACACTCCATGAGAAACAATTATTTTGATTTCAAATTTAGTTATAGTGATATAAACTATAATAAAATGTTACGCCTTGTACGCACTATATGCATTTTCAAAACATTCATAGCGATATTTGACTCATTTCCATATGAACACTAGGACCGTAGGAACACTAGGAACACTTCTACACATAATTATGTGTAAAAATGTATCCATGAGTTGTGGAAACGGTGCTTGTGATGAAATGTGTATCTGCCTGTTTTCTATATACATGTATACAAGGGATACACATCGTACATATATATCTTTACAAGTACACCAGTATTCAAGCTGAGCACCCGCATTGCCCAATTGCTGTGAAAACTATTTGCCTGACTGCTTCACCTTGAGTCGTGATTGCTTCGCTGCATGCTTTCGGCAGCGGTCTATCACAAATCAATCGGTAACTGCTATGTAAACTTCAGAAGTACAAGGATTAATGATTGGTTTAGGAACATATATCCGTAAAATCATGATATAATCATAGATGCAGACGGCCAAACATTTATTTTCAGAAATGACGCGCAGGCGGTTATAGCACCCATATATAGCAAAAAGTGCAAAACACGGAAATCTCAGTGTTTGGCGAAGAAGCATTGGGCTCGCAAACTTGGAGATCTCCGTGTTTGGCGGTGAACGTGTTAATATCACTGTCAAACACAGCCGCTCACCTGCTTTCTTCCTTGAACATCACTCTCATCACTATCTTTGTCAGTCTGCTTGCTGCATATAATTGTCCGTGTGAAAATGTGAAAAAAACGAGATTCGGACTGTTTACCCAGTGTTCCTCATAGCTCTTGTGAGAGTGATGCTTTTTTTTAATGTCAGTATAATGTGATAATACATTAAGGACAAAATCAGTACGGGGATGATGTACAGCATGACGAAATTCGATCCCATGAACCAAGTGTAGACCTCGAGTTCACTCAAATTAACTTCACATTCTAAGCTTCTTTGATCCTGGAAAAGAGCAGTCGTTTTTAGGAGGACAACTGATGATTTCACATTAGCACAACATATGGATGTTCACGTTATACTTATGGGTAGTATGGTATGGTATTAATTAAGAACATTGCAGAAAATAATTTATAAAATAGCTTGATGAGTTAAAAACGGATAAAAAAAGTTTTCATCAAGAAATATCAAACTCATCTCGTCAACCCATTAAGCTATTATGCTTGAGTAAGAATTTTTTTTTTAATTCGTCTTGAATATTGGTCATAGCTGACCAAATTTTCCCAACTTGGTATCATGTCACTCACAAAATCCAATATATTTATTTTTATTATTCAATGATTTCGTTATAATGATTAGAGAGTCTTATAGACTATATAAAACAATGTATAATTACAACAATAAATATATCAACTCAATATTGTATCAATTGAACTGTGTTATTATATAAATGTACACTTGTTGAATATTAATACCTACATATAAGTATAGTGCTGGAGAGGCAAACATCGCAGATATCAGCCAAGTCAGAGCCACTCATTTCCTTATGTTTGAATGTGTCGTGAGGCTTGCTGCTCTCAAAGGATAACAAATCACCAAGTACCTTGAAGAAAAAGCAAAACAAGTTATAGATAATAACAGAAGAAGTGCGAGGTGGGAGAGGAGAGAGGGAAGACAGAATCGGAAGACATGCAATAAGCAAAATAATTAGCATAATCTTTTTTGTCAATTTAGCAATTTGGCATTGTTTCCTTTTGAAGTTTGTACTTTGCTTGCGCACATATTCCTGAAATTTCCAACAAAGCAAATATACTTAATATGGTTTATTTGGAGAAAAATCGATTACAAGTTAAAATCGAAATGTTCGATTTTCATGGACATGTAATTTCACTCCAAGGACGCACACCCATGAGAGGATTTTTGCCCCAATTTCTTTAATGAGACTCTCAACCTTACCTTGAGACACATTTATTTTTCATCAATTATGCAAATAAAATTGAGCTGATTAGTCGCATGACACGTTGTTGTAGCGAGCCCTATTCTGGGTACAAGATATGTCAACT
>KB291867.1:59059-71882 GCA_000328365.1 Capitella teleta
AAAGACTGACATCTTCGAACTTTGACCCCATGCCAATGTGGAACCTCGGGTGTCAGATGACAGCATTGAATTATCAAACTCCGGGTAAGATATATAATATATTGGGGCATATGGCTTGGGGTTACAATTACACAGAGTCTCCAATATTCCGAAACTTGCCATTACGATCGAGACTCTCTATATGCACTCTGTGGCTATAGCTTAATAAGAGATAAGCGTGTTTTGTTTTTTACTAGATCGTGCAATGCAGCTGCAGTCTGGTCGGTTTGCCTTCAATCAAGGATGTGGATACATTCTGAAGCCTTCCTGCATGAAACACAAGGATTATGACCCATTTGCATCAAAACCACTGGCATCGATTTCACCTCTGACCTTTGGCATCGTGGTATGCGATTTCAGCCTCTGCATTGCCAATCAATGTCTATGTCTACTTCGTAGATCGTTGCTGCGCGGCATCTTACCAGACCAGGCCGCGAGAACATCAGCCCATTTGTCCAAATTGAGGTCATCGAGAGTTCATATGACACTGCTAGCAAGTACAAAACAAGACCCTGTGGTGAGTATACAGCGCACGGCAATGAATAAGAATCTCGTTTTGTGATTTTGCTCGTTTGTAGATGGAAATGCACTGAATCCTGTTTGGGAAAATGAAACATGTTCGTTTGACGTCACAAACCCTGAACTTGCCATGATCCATTTCTCGGTGTTTGATGAAGACTCATTCGGTGACCCGAAGCTCCTTGGTCAAGCCGCCTTCCCCGTCACTTCAATCAAGTCAGGTATTAAAGACTCACGACTTAACAAATATGCAGTTATATATCAACCTTTGGGGTCATTGTTTATGTGATTAATGATGACGGAAACAGGTCGGGTCATGGGTTCATGTGACGTCACGACCCAGTTGCTGACCAATGAGGCGACCGCTTTTGCATCACGTGACACTCCACGTGTTTTTTGTTGTTATTTGGTGGCCTGATTTAAAGCTTTGTAATTGGCTTGTAAGATCACTAACTAGGTCAAGAGTGCTATTAATAGAAAGAGGGAAAAATTCTCTTTCTTCTCGTTATAAACATGGCGTGGGTTACGACAAAAAATGGCTGGGAGAAGTGGTCGAAGATGGTCATTATTTTAGAACAATGAGGCGATTGTAATTAGACAAGTTCTTTTTAAATCAATTTTATTAATAGTTCTAGGTTGAAAATCATAATATAAAATGCACCATTCGAAAGTTCTAGAATTCTAGTTTCAAGAAACATCATAATCAAAAAATCGATAAAATTTGACCAACAGCGTGTTTTTCGCTGCTGGCGGCCTAAAGCGTTCAGCGACATCCGACTGGTTTCGTGATGAGGCGTCACATATATATATCAGAAATGAGACTTATACATTGTATATCACCCGATTCGCAAATCTGCACCGTTAGAGAAACGGAACAGACGTATATCTGCACCCGTTTCGCTAACGGTATCCGACCGCCACACAGGAACACGTGTGTCGTCGGGACCTGTTAGCTAACGGCTCCCGATCTTCCTATACAATATGCATGTATAAAAACGGGCCGCGTCTAGCTAAAATGATTTGCTATCAGGACCAGGAATTTATTGCTATATACATGTATAAATATATATAGGCCTAATAATAATAAAAAAATAGTTCTGAAGAGGAACTTAATATATAGTATAATAATAATAATATTAATAACAATCGAACCCAGAACCCTCTACTCACTAATCGCTACCATCGCGCCAATGCGGCCTGTGATACATAATAACTATAAGTATAACTATTTAATTTTATTTAAATATCATAACGCATACCCCTTTAATCGACGTATTTTACTGATCACACAGCGGTATAATTACGTTCTCTTAATATTGTTTCATATGTTTCATAGACAAATGTGCGATAATATAGCTTTAATCGGGCATTGAAAAAGGCCCTCAAAATCTTACAATACGCAAAACAGAGAATAACACAAGTTTTGCCGTTATGATAATTATTATTTTTAATTTGCGCAGAATCTCTTTGATAAAAAAAATTCCTTTAAAAGATTCAACCTTGACATTGGATTGAAATCAAAACACGGCGGGTCTAATAATGTAATATAGACTGCAAATTTCCGTTCTGGTGACTCACAAGCCTCCGGGATTTTTTTCAGAATCTACGACGAATTGATATTGATGCTTCATTCAATCGTCTCGCATGCATGATACCCAGTAGTACCAGTACCCACCACGTACGGAAACAGGGTCACGAGGTGACAGTCACTGAGTCAGGCGAAAAGCCTGTCTCAGTCTGAGGTAGCTACCCTAATTATTAATAGTAAAACCCTATTCGTAAAGCGAGACCCAGGGCGCAGACCTCACCCGATTTATATGTGCTACATGGCAGCTTGGATGATCAGATTAAGGATGCTACAGCGAGGCGCCATTTTGTCATGGGTGTTATGATGGTGATTAGCGCCCGATAGGTATCAGAGCAGTATACCTAGTACCTACACTACTGTTTAGGTAGCTAGATGGTGATGTCGACGATCCCTGTTAATTATGATATGAAAGAAAGGAACTCGAGGTGTGCCCATGCACACCCTTACACCCTCATCTGTACATGAAGTTAGGTTGCATGGCATACCGGTATACTTTCTGGGCTGATGACTCTTGATAGCAATGTACCAACTGCAGACTAGGCCTGTAATCTGCCCATGGTCATTATAATCTTTTGTTTTGTTTGAACAGTAACCTCTAGAGCTCTTTTCAAAGTACATACTGGGAGCTGAATATTGCCAAAATGAATGAAGTAAGCTTACATAAGATTTGAAGATTTGTCAAACTGAATAATATTTAACCTTTGAGTAATCTCTTTATTCAGCCTGCCTGGGGTATTTCCATCTCAGGTGATAATATTAAAGCTTCAATGTTCTGTAATTTAGGTTACTTTTAAATGAATATTCTGCCGTACCATTCAAATGCCGACGAAGACTAGAAACACTCACTTAAAGCCGAATATCAACCTCAATGTCCGATATAACGTCAAATTCATGAAATATTCACCTTAATTAATAATTTCAGCATAAAATAATAATTACCTGACGTTAATTATTTCGTCGGTCGCGTCGAGTTGGAAATCATTAATATCTTGAGTTGCAGGGTTAATAACTTTTCGCAAGACGTTTGAATTGAATAATTATCACTCAATTTAACAATAAAAACAGATACAAAACAAAATAATTGAGTATTTTGCCAATTTATGAGCAATAACTATGTGGTCGGCTATCATGGAAATATATTCACCCCATTGTCAACTGACAAAATCAAGTTCACAATAGATACTAGGGTGAACAGATGAGTAAACGCTATGCGTAAGGTTCAAGTTGATTAACTGCACTTCATTTCTCCGGGATTGTCAATCATTTGTATGCACTACACTGCATCCTACAACCACTTACTAGCAGGGAAGTAATAGCAAATTATTTAATTATCGCCCAAGCCTAACTTCATTGAAATTGGAGTATGGGGTTTAAAGCATATTCTTTTTTTTTCCAGATCTCAACATGGAATTATGTGTGGGACTTTGGCAGACATCCTTGAGTCCATTTAACAAGGTTAGGTTTGTGGGATAAACGTTGTGTGTGAAATCTCATTGACCTTTTGCATCAGAAAATTTCAAAGCGAGCACCGATGATGGAAGAATGAAATTGTATCAAAAAAAAAACTCCTCTCGTCATGAACCACCAAACAGTCATCTATTGAACAATCTGTTCATGAATTAATCCTATACATTTACATGGTTTACCTTTTCCATTATTGATCCCGAATTATACACCTTATAAAATAATTAATTTCAACTCTCATTGCAGGAGTACTGTCCAGATAAATGCAGCAGCAATTCTTCTCAGCCTCTATTGTTGTGATTTTATTGTTTCTTTCTTTTATTGTTGTTTATTGTACTGTACTGTATATTGAGAACATTTAATTATGTATGTTGTATAATTTTCATCTTCATTTCATTTATTTAAGAAGAAAATGTGAAGCAAACATGCACCTGTAATTTGACTTAAATATTTACAAATAATGCATTTACCTATAATTATTTTATTACATGAAAATTGTGTTTAGAGTTTTGTATTCTTATTTATTTTATTCATTTATAGCTAATATAATATCCATCATGGTAATTGGGTTAAGATATCTCTTATATATTTTATATTTTTTTCATTTATTTATTTGAGTACATGTACATGGTGTACTTGTACATAATTATACCATATCAATAGCCTAATCAATATTTTGGTGTAGGAATTATGCCAATCGTGGAACAGAACAGGTCTTTTATCTCTTGTTTGCTTTTACACAGCACGAAAGAGGAGTTATTATGAAGAAAATATTCCGAACATGGTCCAATCGAATTCTAGTTGACAGCTGTCAAACGCACAACATGTGCTAATGTTTACACTTTGCGTATGGATTTTGCCTAATTTAGAGTGCATGAAATAAATTATATTTCAGAAAATTAATACAATGTGTCGAAATTTAAATATATTTTCATTGTTTCAAACACACATTAATAACATTTAGATGTCGAATTACATTTATAACACGAGAACAAATGTTGGACTACAGTAAAAGCTCTTTACAACGACATGTTTGGTTTCAGGCAAATCGGTCGTTGTAACGAATTTGTCAGTGTAATGAATTTGGCCCATAACTCACTGACTGACCGTCATGATGGTCACTCCATAATGCCTATTGGTTTACTGTATGTAGTGTTACCTAGCATGCATACTGTGTTGTAACAAGGAAGAACAATTTTATGGATTTGAAAGATAGTTTAGGCCTTACATATTTATTTCTTGAAGAAATCAAACATTATTCTCTCATAAGCAAAAGCTGTGAATTCACACCTCCAGCGCTCACTCTGTCGCCGGAGTTCATTGAATATTCATAGAGTATTTTTCCGATCATCGGCAACGACCAAAGGACTTTTTATCTTTTGTAATCAAAACAAACAACACTGCTTTAAAAGCCGACAAAGGCGACCGCTACCTATCCGTTGCTTTAATTGAGCGGGATATGTGCATTTCACTCTCTGTGTTAAGCGTTGGCGTTCACAGCTTTAATCCTTTCCTCTGAGCTGTTTACCAACAAACCATTGAATTTAATCTTTGATATTTAGGGAAACATTGCAACAATAACATGCCGACAACATCAGAACTTTATTTTATGTGAGTCGTTTGTCGTGGGTCAGTGAAAATCGGAGACAGTCGCGTGTCATTGAACATGAGCGACCTCAAGGCGACGGCCTGTCGTTGTAATGAGCTAGATTTTAATGTTAAAGGCACATTTGTTTGGCATTTTGCCTGTCAGTGTCGGAACAGTGAATTTTGTCAGTGTATTGGGCTTTTAACATTGTGGCAGATCGGTTTCGACCAAAAAGCTGTCGATAAGTGAATTTGTCAGTGTAATGAGTGTCGTTGTAACGAGCTTTTACTGTATTTTCTTTCGCGTGCTCACTTCCCTCTTCAAAATTGAAGATGAGTTCCACGATCTACGAGACAGATTGGTGCTGTGGCGTCGTCTGCTCGTTAGACAATGATGTTCATCTCTCTTTTCTTCTCACACCCATGTTACGACATACATGTACTTTGTTCAATAATCAGGCCCATTCCCAAAAACAGGAAGAACTCGTTAAGTGTGTCATCTAATTACCGATCAGTGGCGATAAGTAGCGTTTTATTGAAAGTCCTAGATCATGCTATTTTAAAAATGCATGCGTCTGTTTTAAGCACAAGTGATTTGCAATTTGGTTTCAAATCTGGTCTCAGTACAACACAGTGTTCATATGTCTTGAATGAAGTGGTGGATTACTATACTCGTAGTAATAGTTCAGTTTTTGTTTGTCTCCTTGATGCCTCTCGTGCATTTGATCGTGTGTATTACATAAAATTGTTCAATCTATTGAGGAGTCGTGATATATGTCCATTACTAATTAAGCTCATGTTAAATATGTACTATTCACAATCGCTCGCAGTCAAATGGCAAAATAAAGCGTCATTATCTTTTTGTTGTAGTAATGGAATTAAGCAAGGGGCTGTTTTATCGCCAGTATTGTTCTGCGTCTACATGGACTCCCTCTTAATCCGTTTAAAAGAAAGCAGACTTGGCTGCTATGTTGGGAATGCTTTTGCTGGAGCTGTTAGTTATGCCGACGACATAACGTTGAGCGCTCCGACTCTCAAATCAGCTCAATCTCTACTCGACATTTGCAAGCAGTTCGCCAGTGAATTTCATGTTCTCTTTAATAGCACCAAAAGCAATGCTATAGTCTTAAACGATCCTTTTAGAAAAAACTACGGTTTACACAACCTTGTCTTGAATAACGCGGCCATTCCATATACTGATCGTGCTCTACACCTGGGTTCTTTTATTGGGAAAGATGCAAATACATTTAACATGAAAAAGACAATGCAGGATCTAAATGCTCGAGTCAATATGCTAGTTTGTAATTATTCTTTTTCATATTTCGACACTTTATGTTTTCTATTTAAAACTTATTGCACCTCTTACTATGATTCTCCTCTATGGAAACTCGATGTAAGTAGTTTAGAATAGTTTTGTATTTGCTGGAGGAAAACGGTGAGAAAACTTTTAGGCCTCAAAATTCAAGAACAATATCAAAATTTCTACCACACGTGTTAAATGTTTTTGAAGTAAGATCAGAATTAATATCACGTTTTTCTTCTTTTTACCTCAAGTTAATTAAGAGTGAGAACAGTCTGATCGCTACATGTTGTTTACTCATGAATGAAACCCTTGGCACCTCAATAGTTGCGTCTAATCTCCAATCTTGATTTCAATGTGTAAATAAAAATATTTCTGAAATTAATTCACATGACTTTAAAACATTACGTAATTTAATAGTTGATACTTGGCTCTCTGAAATTGATCACTCCACTTTTGTTCATTCTAAATTATTATAATAGAGCTTCTGCAAATGAAATCTCATTCGTCACCTTTCATGTCTTTTCACGAAATTTTAATAATGTTAAATTTCATTTATCTGATGCCTGATTAATTGGTCTTTCAATTTTTCTTTATTTTTTTCGATTTTATTTTTTTATTTTTTATTTTTATTTTTATTTTATTTTTTCTCTCCTCTTTTTTATGTTAACTCATTAATTGCCATTATTTTATTGGTGAATAAATGATATTATTGTTATTATTATTATTATTATTATTATTATTATTATTATTATTATTATTATTATTATTATTATTATTATTATTATTATTATTATTATTATTATTATTATTATTATTATTATTATTATTATTATTATTATTATTATTATTATTATTATTATTATTATTATATCCCATATATCTCTCAGCCACTCGTGTACTCAGTGTCAGGTGTGTGTCCCATTCCTCGGCCGTTTCCCGATGCGGGAACTAGGGAGGTTTTTATCACGAAACCATTCCAAACGCTGATGTGCTCATCATGAAGACCGCTTCAGTCTCGGGTGACACCCCCGCTGACCACAGACTCTTACGTAATGAACTTTTGTGTTATGCATTTACACATGTATCGAATGCAACTCAGCATAGTTTGATTGAATGTTTGGTAGAGTTTTACTTTCCACTGGAAATGGCAACTGCAAGGGAGTTGCTGCTAAAGGAAGTTGACCACATAATTGCGAAATTAAATGTGAAAAAAGCTCGGCGACATCAATTATCATGTGATAAGCTCTCTCCCAGGCCCAACGCTGAGGACATATTTCAATGCCTTGGTCTTGAACAATGATCTCGATATGGACTCAATGGCTAGTTGAGTTGTATGCCATCTACCTCAGGAATGTCCCCCCATGTCCTCCGGAAGAGCTGAATTTGCTTTCTTTGGCCGCTAGGCTTACAGCCGTTGATAAAGAACTGATCCAGCTTCAAAAATAAGGTAATGATGGCTATTATAAAACTTCGTGTGAATAAGTCGTATGAAACTGTTAATGAAGCCACGCATTCGTTTAGTGTAAAGCTTTCACCACAACATTTCATTGAAACTTTTACAAAACGTTTATAATTAATAATATTAACAGAACAAGCCAGGCAATTAATCCTCTTTATCTGGCAGCTAGGCCACGCCCATCTACTCCATTTTTGGAATATGCTCGAGCGTAACCGCGGTCTACCGCATGGTTGCTAGGACACGTCTGGGCGATCTAGCGATGCGCACGGCTGGTTTCGGCGACCTAATTAACTGCCTGATAGTCCATTAAAATAATTGACAATGATGACATTATAATCCTCACGCTTTATTATGCAATGCAAACACACAAATATGACAAATACTGGTATAATATAATAAACAACTATAATATAACAACAACAATAAAACAATATAATAATAACCAGTGGAAAAAATATGTTATTACTAACTATTAGCCCGGAGTAATTTATCAATCGATAAATGAAAGAAAGAATAGAAAGAAATAAATGAAAGAAAGGAACCAGCCTTTTTAATTTCTGTTAAAGTACAATAAACAATAAAATATTATAGCATCCAACAAAATTAAATGGATATGGGTGTGAGAAAAAACTACGCTATATACATGTAATCACATAAAAATAAATTCACGATATAATATATATTAAATGAAAGAAAACGGCATCACGCCTAAATATGATAATGATAATAACTGCTCTAGCCCTCGAATTTGCCAGATACACTTCAATTTGGTGTCTCACTTCCAAATGAAGGGAAGCGATTATGTGAAACACGAAGAGGGTCTTGTGGATTTAATCTCCTGCACACCAAATCAGTAAAAGAGTAATGCATTAAATTGGCGAAATAAGCGAAATAAACAGTAACTCACAATACCTAAGATCATCCAGATAACAGGGCAACGTCATCTTTTTGTTTGACATCCCAGTTCGATTAAACATCGTCATGAGCTCTTTGGACATCATCGAGGAGAGGCAAAGATATAATGGTCTCCCTGATACATCTCCTCTCAAATCGGGCAGCATATGATCTCATCTAGAATGGAAAAAATGTATTTGTTGATTTAGTTTTCTAAGTACAAATTATGCTTTGAAATAAAGACACTCACTCTAACCGACACTAAATGCTAGTGCATGCAATCTAAAATTTAAATATCTTGGAATTGAAATGGAAATGAGAGGATCAAAGACCCTTGAAAGGGATAAACTTCACATGAAAGCATTATAAATAAATAAATAAATAAATAAATAAATAAATAAATAAATAAATAAATAAATAAATAAATAAATAAATAAATAAATAAATAAATAAATAAATAAATAAATAAATAAATAAATAAATAAATAAATAAATAAATAAATAAATAAATAAATAAATAAATAAATAAATAAATAAATAAATAAATAAATAAATAAATAAATAAATAAATAAATAAATAAATAAATAAATAAATAAATAAATAAATAAATAAATAAATAAATAAATAAATAAATAAATAATTTTTATTATATTCAAGTGCTTAAAATACATAAAAGTTTCAAAGCACAAAATAAAACATAAAACATGTATTTGGATAAATATACATATTTGGGTATTATGAATAACTATTTGTACTATCCGTATAATTAATTGAACAGGTTCAATACTTATTATCGGCAGTGTTCACTACTCGCACATGGAAACAGTTTATCACAATACATTTCAAACTACTTACTTACTGTCTGTTAGAATCCACGATCAAGAAATAAACTTGGAATTGAGAAATTGAGAGGTCGAATTGGCAGTAGTCGTGAATTGAAAATAAAGCAATAAAATCCTCCAGGATTTCAAAATTAAACTTTATCAAGCAACCAGCCGTGAAGAGCGGACTGACACTGACTCCAAGGGGCTGTTTACACACGGGTTTCGCAAAATTTGATATCTTATCAGCTTTATGGATAACTAAGATATATGCGATTCTATGAGTCTGTTTAATGTATTATCTTCAAGTGTAAGGTATACACAACCTTCTACGATATAATGTCTTGACTGGGAACTCATCCTACAGAGAAACCTCGAACAGAAGTATAAATGGAGGGGAGAATATGCCTTTAATTTTAATACAGTGCCACCAAATAAATATGATACAAACCATTGAAGAGCAGTCCCTGACTATCATGTAATGTTGCAGGTAGAAGGGCAATAAAATCACATTGTAGTGTGATTTTTATTATTGGATAGATGCTTACATGTATTTTATATAGTTTTTATGTGTGAAACTGCATATGGCTTAGCTCGGAGACACAAGGAGGGGTGATGTCTCAGCTTGGATAGGAATAGGCTTTTCGCCATATTTATGGCATGAAATACCATAAATGATACCATGAAATGCTATGAAATACCATGAAATGTCATGAGATTCAATAATTTTATGACATGTTATGCAATGCTATGAAATGCCATGAAATGCTATGAATCGTCATGAAATACCATGAGATGTCATGAAAAGTTATGAAATGCCATGAAATGGCATGAAATGCAAAATTATTCCATAAAACATTGTAACACACAAACAAAAGAACTCAACAGAAAGCCTTAAAAAACAACTTACTGCAGTTGGTACACAAACTAGACACGTCATCAGATCAGATATGGCAATGCTCAACATCATCGTATGGGTCACCGTTTTCTTATTTCCCATGAATCCGAGGATGGCAACAATGATGACAGTATTACCTGTGAACAAATACTCCTTCAAATGCTAATGAATGTGGCATAAGTATATCATACGACAAATAGTAAAACATCATTGATTATAGGTCACTGTAAGTGCATGAAAAGGAGATACATTTATATACCACTTACTTACTGGTGTAAAAGATAATATTGCTAGTATTATGGTGCCTGTTCAACAGGTGATTTCTATGCATGTGCTTTGGAATTGGACTGACTGCTTTGTGGTCACAACGGCACTCCTGGTGTTCATCAAAATTTACCGTGATTGTGTTTCAGCCCCTTGTATGATGCTCTCTATTGAATGCTTTAAAAGCATGTGAAGATGCTTATCTCTAACCTTAACCCTCAACATAATCTAAAAACTGGTTGAGATTCACAATTTGTTTTTTGATCAGAAACTGCCAACTTTAGTCACCATATGTAACAATACATTTATTCAGAATTCCATTATGGACTCTGACATGCAGCACACCAATCGCTTTGCAGTATTATTAGCTTATTTTTTGATGTAGAATAGATCTAAATGCAATAAACCACACGTAATCGTGAAGCGGAAACAATACCTAATCTTTATTTTGTCATTGTTGACTATATACATGTACAGAGGTGTAGCATCATTCTCTTTGCACTTTGTAAAAGAATACAGGTGTACATACCCTGATTTTCCTTTCAAATACAATTATAATGATACACGTGTGCCTCCGTCTTTGGTTAAGGCACACTGATCAATAAATAAATTATCAAGTTATTCCAACTGACTATTCCTAATTCGGCATACTTTTATGCCACACATCAAAGCAGTGTTTTCAAGGCATCTCTCTAACAACAGTGCGGGTTTGTGATGCAAAAAGGACTTGAGAAAACGAGCTTATTAGCGACTGAAAGCCAAGTTAGCGCCGACTCAAACTCTCGACTTTATAACTGTCATTTTCATGCTTTGATCTGCTAATTACCGGAGTCGTTATCGTGCGGTAATAGTTATGCCTACACAACGTAATCTCTATAATCACAATGCGTGTTATGCTGGTCATATTGGTAGCTGAGACAAAACTGCAATTTTCTCAGCTTTTTGCTTGCGAAGGTGTGGTTTTCACCAAAGTGTGTGTTGTTCAGAGCTGTATTTCAGTACATGTAATTGCATGTATGATGTTGAATCTTATATGGTTAGATTCACAAAAGAACGATCTATCCTAATATTTTAAATATGTAGAAATACGTGCGTTCATATAGAAATTACAGAGCGGTAAAGTCAAGGCTTTCTGAGTAAAATACGTGGCGGTATAGGGGTATCGTCCCGAAAATGCTTTGGCGGTGAATGTGTTAACAATGAGCATGTCGCCGCACGCTGATTGGCTAATTTAATTTATTGAATATTCATGATAATAATTATGTCATGGCTGCGAAGATTGCATACCATTATTTTCCGCGAAAATATTTAGTACTAGAAGTAATGAGCCTTGGTAAAGTGCCTGTTCAGCTAGTCAGATCCCACACTTCAATTATCAAGATCTGTATGTTTTCTAAGATCAATCACTCGATTTTCGCTGCGAGTTTCTGGTTATATGGTCACCACCCATCAGTTGGTCACTTCATCAGATGGGGCTTGTCTTCCGCAAACTTTTCTCAGTTTTAGGACAATGTCTTTGTTTTTTTTTTTTTTTTTCCTCTTCACACTAACACATTAAAGGGAGGGAGAACTGGTTAAAAATAGATTTTGAGTCGTTATTTATTCGATGCACCAAAAATGATTTCGATGCCTGGCCCACACAAGGAATATCATCGCTAACGATTTCGCGGGAGATATATTGCTAACTAGGCGTGACGTCAGTCGCTGTGATGAAACACCGAGTTCCCCATCTTTTACAATGGGCCTCGTCATATCAGCGTGTCCTGCGACTAAACCCCTGGATATTATTTTGTTTTATTTTCGGGAATAGATAGAATAATCATTTTGTCATCAGTCAGGCGCGAAAAAAAATTGTATTTTAACAAGCGATTTTCTAGGACACCTACCATGGTTTCTCATCCTGAAACAGTAAAAGGTCAGCCAGAGTGCACCACGCATGCGCTTTCATTTCATAGACAACAAAGATGTCCTTATATTCGAAGATGA
>KB291874.1:50441-118626 GCA_000328365.1 Capitella teleta
CTCCTCCTCCTCCTCCTCTTCCTCCTCCTCCTCCTCCTCGATACCCGACCATCCGGAAGGCTTTCGAAGCTGAAGGAGCCAAAAGCAAAAAGATATCAGTGGGAATGAATGAATAAAATGAATTCTCTGAATGGAATTCTAATTAGTAATTCGTCGCATAAGCAATTCACTAATTTTCAACTGTCTCCCCAGATGGCCGAACGACGATCTCATCCATACCAATCTCGGTCCGGACGCCTACCAAGCCCTCCCCAGGGGGGAAAGCCCGGGAATGTGGGATTTTTACTGCTCCTTGGCCGTAAGAAGAGCCGCCCACGAGTACCAGAGGCTGCACACCCAGCCCGATGACTCCCGCGTCGAAGACGTCGTGGTGGCATTGATCCGAGTTCTATTCTGGGCCACAGATCCCGAGTGGAGCCGATTAATGGCCTACGTTATGAACCGAATGGGCTGGGAGCCCCTGACCCTCCAGCGATTCGACAGCCCTCCCAGTCACCAACTACCATCAGATTTTACAGACCGCAATAACCAACCCCCGGGATTTGCCTGATTATTGAAATTCACTCAGAAGGTAACATTAAAGTCGTTATCAAGTAATCAGACCTCGTTATTGTTATTCCAGATCATTTTGGGGATGATACATTGGTATTGGACATCAATGTAGAAGTGGAGTTGCTACAGGCAGTAAGCTGATTTGTGCAGGTGGATGGCTGGCTTGGGTGTATGCAGTGATGTACTCAGCGCAAGAGTCAATGGAACAACGCTGCAACCGAATGCTTATCTCTAACACAAGATTAAGTTTTGTAGCGCGATATTAGACTCAAAAGTTTGAATTCCAGGAATCCCGATTTATTCTGACAAATACGTCAATAAAAGCTGGTTTGACTATTTGACATGTGTGCTGCATGTTATTCGATGTCATTCAGTTTATTTTTCCATTACTGTTTGGTTGATCATGTAATGTGATGGATTGACGGTACATTAGAGATATCCTGTTACGCCATCCTTGTATCAATGCCTTCTTCTTCCACTCCCGGCTCAATTCGGCTGACGAACTCAGCATCAGTCTAGTCCGATCAATGCAAGAGATTATCTCATGGCCTGCATGTACTTTCAGGTCTCTGTTTTTTTTTTTTTTTTTTTTTTTTTTTTGTTTTTTTTTAGCATTTTGTCGTTTTGCGTTTTGTTTGTAAGTTGTTTGGTAAAATTGGCATTATTGTATGCGATTTAACTGCTAATATTATCAATCCATCGCACAAGAATGCGAATGCGTTACGATTAACCGAACCATTAAATTTCGCGATCAAAAACTAATAATAATTATTGTGTCCGTATATCACTTGTCTGTTGGATCTTTCGTTGGAATCTCATAGCGCACTCGGTGCTTTATGATTTCAAGATGCGTTATGATATAGATACTTCGCGGTGCATGCAAATTTATTGAGCATTTGAAATCGCATGGGAAGTATTTCACTGGTTCAAATGGATTCGCTCTTCCATCATTCTCGATTCGGCTGGTGCTAATCCTAGTGTGCTACTGTGAGTGTTTTGAAGCCCAATGTCTTGTGAGCAGTGTCCGTTGTCTGCTACTTCAATACATGAACTATTCTTCAACATTACCATTGAATTACCATAGTAGTTCCTATATGAGTTTGCTATTGGGAATTTGTTTGCTATTCCCTAAGCTTGGATACTAGTAGTAACAAAAGCCATCTGACCATAAAATCTGAGGGATGTTTCTGATAAATTAAACACAAAATATTAGAAATGGAATTTAATTGCGTAAATAAACAATAAAAAAACAACAATTTGTTCAAGTAAAACCTGAAGTCAACAAATTGCGAGATGAGCAGCCTTCTAGGCAAAGGAAGGTCTAAACACGCTTCTTGAAATCCTTTGGGGAACTGGGAGCACCTGCAAAGACAACAAAAGTTCAAGGTCAACGCTTGATCATGCATGTTACATTCAACAGCTACAAGTGTGAATATCACTGTGGGCACTATCCGCACGGAAGAGAACAGCCCCATTATCAAACACTGAGTACCTAACACTACGAATTTGCAATCATGAATTAACAACACCTATCCTCCTTTGAAGCTTTGTGCTATTACTGCTCTACATCAATTATAACGTGAACAAAATATTATTATTACTATTATTATTATTATTATTATTATTATTATTATTATTATTATTATTATTATTATTATTATTATTATTATTATTATTATTATTAGTGACAGGCGAATAATGAATTTGTCCGAATATCTGAAGCCAAAGCTTCAAGCAGTATATATTCGTTGAAGCCGAATACGGAGCCAAATATATACCCACTTCATTGCAGTAATATCTTCGATCGTTATATATGGGCTAGTAGGAATAACCAATTAACGCCCCTTCAAGTAGTTCACCAATGAAGAGTAGCTCGACATGTCATTGGTCAGGTTTTGTCACATGCTACGATGCCCTGCCTTCTTTTAAGCCAAAAGGGGCCGTGATGGCTCAGAGGTAGCTCGCCTAGCGTGCAGATGGTCGTGGGTTCGATACCTGGTTGGGCAATTTGCCAGGGTCGAATTTTGTGGCCTGAAAACCCTCATGTTCACCACAGCATGACACATTGCGTAGTGTCCAACTGTGGTTGGACAGTGATGGATATTTGTGTTCGATTAAGCAGGCTGCGCCTTCGGGGCTGCGCTCGCTTGGATGCTCCCCGGGGAGTTGAGTTTATGTTGGTTTGATGGGTCCAATAACCAGGGGAAGTATTGTGAAGTCTGAGAGACGGATATTGTCTGTGATCTAGACTATAAATCCACTTTACTTCACTTTACCATAAGTTTAACAAAATTTACAAAAGTGAGCCACGCGATACTCGCCTGATAAAGCCCCTTGGCAAACTAAATCACAGATAAGCAAGTTGTGCAATAATATCATTGATCATTGATCAGCTTGATCAGCTTGATCATTAATTCTAATTCGATCTCTAAAACTTATCACTTCCAATGATTGCTGACCCCACTGTTAACATTTACTTCACCACTTTACTCATGAAAATTTGATCTTCTCGTAAGAAGTTTGGAGTTTATTTAAAGCATGCTTTGTTGATTCTCATCCATTATGCATTCAAGCGTTTAATTACTGCAAGTAATGCGGGCTCTCTAAGTAAACACAGTAGCTTATAAGAGTTTAATTAATTCAGGAGAAAAAAATATTTTGATATTCGGATTCGTTGCAGTCTTTTCGTTCGAAGCCGAAGCTTCAGAAAAAAATATATTCGTAGAAGTCCGAAGCCGAAGCTTCGTCCATCACTAAGTATTATTATTATCATTATTATGATTATTATTATTATTATGCGCTGCAGTAGTGACTGACCCCAAATGGCATAAGTAATTCGCTCTCCTAGCAGATAGATGGGCATAAGCGTCAACCAGCATCCGCCAATGAACGCTGCTCTTCCTGCCAGACCCAAGACCTGCAGCACAGGGTAAACCCAGATGTCAGCGTAGAATGCGATCCACAAGATCCTGAAGCAAATCCGTGATTAACACAACCAAAATAGCAACAACAGGAAGGAAATGGCGAATGAAAAGGATGGATTAAAAAAAAACAGTTAACATTAATTGGCAAATACGTTTTTATAAGGCAGAATGGCTCCATGCAATAGCAGAAATTTCCACAATTCCTGAGGTTTTCAGTTTACAGATAGCACTGAATCTGTTCTACATGGAGTCAGCGCAATATTTCATGTAAAACACAGCATATCCAATTGAATACAGCGTCTGGTATACATTGTATTATTTATCAAATACCCACCAGGCTTGGTAGATGGAAGCAAAGAGAACTGTTCCCATTAACCCTTTGCTCCGACTAGGATGGTCAATATAGATGAAGAATTTCTCAAACAGCAGAAACACAATGACAGTGGAATGCTAAAGAAGAGTATTAAGAAGATGGAAGCAATAGTAGAAGCACTCACCATGATGTGGTTCAACCAGGTAGGAATGATGGCATCGAGCGCCTTAGGAAAGACAAGCTCACGATCAACCGCGTACAATGCCCAGAAGGCAATGACAACAAACTGTAATCGCAAGAGAGAAAGTATTTCGTAATTGGTGAATAAATTTAATCGATAGCTCACAGTTCCGATAGGGAAGACAACACTGGCAGAAACCGCATCTCGGAACTTCTGAAGAGACGAACGATTGTTTTGATTATCCGAAGGGTCGAGGTTAGATCCAAAAAGATCGTTCAGGATGGAGTATCCGAAGTAAACTGTCTGCAGGATCTGTGAATAAATTGAATATTGTCAGAAAATTCGGAAAACACGAATTCACATATTTCTCGGCGTTTATTGTAATTATGATAATTGACGCACGTGTTCACCTCACGCAGGGGCAATTACATGCTAATCGTTGCAAAATATCCATAAGGGTACATGCATAAAATTAGCATAAATTAACATAATTAATGCTCTATAAAAGCAGGCTAATCAGCCCAACATAAGCTGATTATCATTATATCATACGAATAATGAAAAATAAGACTTGGTAATTATATGAAGCATGAAATTATTACAAGATATAACCACATATAAATAGTTACTATACCGTGGAAATTACACTACTAAGCAAGTATGAGACTATGAGCATGATGATAAAATACCACAAAATTCATGAATTCACACAACACCTGACTCTGCATAACAACAAAGCCAAATATTCACACACACACACACACAAAAGAAATCATTCCCCTCTCTCCAATCATCCACAACCGAGCGTGGAAAAACTCTTCGCAAAGACTGAAGCTGACCTGGTTCCAGAAAGTCAGATGTTTAAACTTGCCGGGGAAACCGCCATATTCCCAACAGGCCTCTCCATTATGGGAGATGAAGAAGACATCGTAGAAAAGTCCGCCTCCATTGACGATGAAGCCAATGAGATGCACGAGATAAACCGACAACATCAGCGCTGGTCGGAGCCTCTTGAAGGTCTAGCCTCCCTCCGATGGGATGAACAGCTCACAGAGTTAGAAGCACTGGCTGTATTGTGAGCGTTGGCAACAGGTTGCATGTGTGAACATGCTAAACAAATGTAAACTCCGCTCAGCCAGCATGCAGTAGCATGTATGAAATGAAACTAAGCTAGAATTCGGTGTTAAAAAACAATAAACATACACACAGCAAACGATAAGAGGTCACCCTGACATATCATGATCCGGGGAAGGGTCACTTACAAGGTTTATGAACGTCAGGTATTTAAACTTTCCACCGTATCCACGATAATTGAAAACGGTTTCTCCGTCGTGTTTAATGTACGTCAGGTTGTACACTACGCTGCAGACGTACAACGTGAAGAGAGTGACGTGGAAGAGCAGCGTGCACAGAGGAGAAGCCATGGCTACAGAAAAGCAAGCGTCTGAAAAGAAACCGTCAGTCAGCAGCGCCAGCAGAACGCACTGAAATGCGGGTACTACGGAGGCCATCATAATTACATGTACGACCAAAAAAAAAGGGGTTTACGACCAGTAAGATGTTACTCGAGTATAGTGATATATATAGTGATAAAGATAGTGATATAGATAGTGATTAAACACCGGGCTATTAAAAGGCATGTTTACATCCTTAGGCGAAATTATCCAAGATTTAAGATCAAATAAATCGATTGAGAGGGCCACGGTACTGCAAAAAAAAAAATCGATCAAGAGTGCATTCACGAAGGCAGGGGTGAAATGTTTGAGTCTTTTTAAATCAACAGAACACGGAGGTTTTAGCCGCATTCGAACCGACTCAACAGATGCTCAGTGGACCAACTGCTTTGACTGGATGGGTGTATAAAAATGGAATAACATTAGCGAGGATTTATGCCACAGATCCAGGACTGAACAGTTTACATGAATGACAGTTGTCAGGGAAGCAGATACAAGCATAAATAATACGGCAATTGGAGTCAAGTGCTGTGTGCACTTATATTCGGCAGATTTCGTCGCTGTTCAAATTGAGACATTTTATTAAGCAACTGGAATAAATTGATAGAGACTCAGAGAGAGACACAGCTATGAGAAGCAAGGGAGGGGAAAAAAAAACAATGAGAATCACAAATTTCACATTGATGCTTCTATATCAATGCAACTGGAGTCTAAAAAGCAAAATTGTGATCGAAAAATGCCAGAGGAGAGAAGAGGAAACAGTGAAAGATTCTGAATGAAAATCCTATTATGAAAGACAAGAGATGAACGTAATAGAATGATGCATATTTCCTATCGTTGTTTTTCAGATTACAATTTCTGTATTCGTGACATGAATCGTGATGTAAACATTTAAAGTCGCAAGTTTCAGGTTACATATCCCATGGATTTGTTTGGGTCAAGCTAGGCTTCTTGGGTCAAGGTTCCTCATACAGCATCAATTCAATACACAATGTTCAAATTGAGAATAAATTCCCGAAATTAAGATTGACAAAAAGGTAAAAAACTCTCAACTCAAAATGGTTTCATGCATGACTGAGCACTAATCGAACTCACACATTGATGAGGTGTGTAACAAAATGATTTATTAATACTGCTCTTGTCTGTATATATATCAGCACAGTGTATGTCAGTCGGTTTGTCAGGACACAGTGACATGTGACGTTCAAATTTCATTCAGGTTTTATCAACTTGACATCTGGATCAAATTTAAAAAAAAATCAAAACTTGCATTGAAGAAGAAGAAGGAATTATTGCGCCGTGTATCCTCCAGGTGCTGTATTGACCTAGTTATAGCGGTATGCAATGTGGGCCTACTTCTCAGAAAAAAAGGATTTTATACAAATTTGCAAACTCCATAGATGAAAATTAAATCCATTGAGCACAATATTCTGTGTAGATTGATACTTTGAGCTGGCTCATCATGTATCTGGAGCCTATAAGTATGCCTAAATACTAGTACCACACGAAAGATATCACACTCGTGATGGTGTGCAGAGCAGTTTTCAATTTTTATGATTAGGCCTATTTGTGACACCATATGCATACACCAAAATGAGTCGCTTGTCGCAGATTTTTAATTATCGGTATAACTTTTCGGTTTTGTTTTGAAGCAGATATAATCTCCAATTAACGCACTTATGTAAAAAAAAAACAAAAAAAATGAAATTATCTTCATATGTGGCAAAGTTACAGCCATTCGTATGATGAGAAGTGACCAACTGTCAGGTAATTGAAAGCTGAGAAAAATGGTCATTATTCTCATTAGTCATTAGTCATTAGTGGTCCAATTTCCTACCAATTAACCTTAATTAGTGTTCTAAACCAAATTATTAATAATGTACTAAATGGCTGGTTTAAGCAAGGGCTAAGATCTTGAAGCCAGTTGTGGTATACAAGTGAATCAATTATTTTTTTTCTATTTTTATTTTTTTATGCATCTGAATCTGCAAAACAAAACAAATTCACAAAATTTGACCTTAGCCTTGTTTTCAAAATGTGTTTGCATTTGCGACAAGCAACAAACTTATTTCAGTGTGCGGTGTCACATGCAGGCAGGGCTCAAAATAAGACTCAACTACCAATGGTGAGTAAAAATTCTCACTGGCGAGTTAAAATATCAAGCATGTCGACGCCATGTCGACGCCAGATCAGGAAAGTTAATTGTGGCGCCGCCGTTGTTTTTACCGCATTCACATCTTTTATAATTAAGTCACATCTTAGGTATAAAGTATGTTATACTGGTAGTTAGTCTGACTACTATAGTACATGTTGTAGCAGCGGTTGATGAATCATTGCTTCCATCATCCGCTCACTGACACATACGAAATTTGGAATCGGAAGTTGATTCCAACTCATGCTCCAATATGTAAGTTGACGCGGTTTAGTTAACGCTCAAGTTAACCATTTTTTAAATTTCTTTTGAAGATGCCCGCTACGGTCGATCAAAGGATTTGCGGCGTCGACAAGTCTGTGTGTTTTCCTTTGTAATTCTCATTAGTGGGCTGTCTTGGCTCACCTAATTCAGAGTGGACACGAGGCCACTACAGCATACCAGAATAACCCAGTAGAGGGAAACACACTTTTCTAGTGGCAAAGTGATAGTACTGAATACTTTTGACGCATTGCTAATTAGATAAAGGTGCGCTATGCGGCAGTGCATTGTCACATACGATCGACATAAATTAAAATTGGCTGAGAAAGTGACACAGTATGTATCAAGAACATAACCTGTACATAACCTATGTATAAAATAATTGCGTTTTATGCTATATTTTTTGTCAGAATTTCTGGCGAGTAAAAATATATTTTGGCGAGTAAAAATTCCCTGTTTACTCGCCACGTGGTTATTTCAAGCCCTGCATGCAGGTTATCAATAAGTTATGTAATTGCCAAATCAGTGAGTCATAACCCTTGTCAGATAGCTATACAGTCACATCCTGTTAGTCCAGCTTCCTTGGTTGCCAAGGAAACGACCTCGTACCTGAAGATGGATTACAGCCACTTTTCGAAGCGGAATTCACGTTTTGTGGTCAACCCTAACCATGAAAACTGCAAAAAATTAATCTCAAAGCCTCAATTTTGTGTTCAACAGTGGCTACGCCAGTCAAACTCTCCTGTTCAATGGCCAATTACAAATAAAATTCACCTTACTCAGATAGAACCGCTTTAAACAAGGGAGAACTCCTGAAGAGCTTTCCTGTGCGATTAGCCTGGTGTCCTGGCAGCAAGTATTCTATTCTATTACAGGAACAAAGACATTTGGGCCTCAGAAGCATGCATATGTCTCTTTGAATGGGTTTGGATATGCCTCAGTAGGAATTAACCGTGAACAAAATGCTTCGAGTAAATGCATACATGTGACCATTGGTCGACGGTGATATTTTCACGGCCTGAAGCTTACAGCATGTTTGCTACTTGGCAATGTCTATTTGCCAAATTAAAACACATTAAATAGTAATAAATACACCCTATTAATGCATCTTGCAGATGCCCTGTTTAACTTAGGCCTATCAAATGCCGCATAAATATGCCATATAAAGCTCGCTTTTCCTAATGAAAAATCGCCTTTCACCAACAATAATAATACAATAGCCTACTAATTTTCTCATGAATACATCACAAAAAAATACATTTTAATCATATCTCACTTCAATAGTTGTTGACTCTTCTAAAACTATTCAGTTCTCAACTTTTTGTATGACGCCGGCGTTGGTGATATGAAAAGAGTTCAGCAGTAAATCTAAAACCCAAATCGGTTGTTGCGGCCCTTTGCAAAATTGCAGGCTACATCGTCGATGCTGTTATATTTGTCGGATTATTTGCATGAGAATTGTAAGGTAACCCGGAAGCTAAAAATTTAAATTGATGTGGACTCATTTTGGGCTGACATGGTTTGTAGGGCTGATTCATGAGCAATTGAGATCAGCCATAGTATAGGGCTAGGTTTAATTAAAGCCAAGTTATAATTAAAGTTACAGACCTGTAATCCTTAGACATAATGTTAAACTTACAGACCTGATGTTGGAAATTCCTTGTTGGAAATTCCTTATTAAGTCAAATTTAACAGACTATCAACATACACATGCATGCAGTCTTAAGTTGGTAATGAATGCATATGAAGAATATCATCAAACAAAATAACTCACCTTGTATCATTAAAAAAGCATAGAAAAGTAGTGATTCTCAAATTGAAATGATGTCATCGTCGTGAAGATCATAGCGATCCAAATTGTCATTGGATGATTGGGTTAATGTAGTCTTGTTTTCTTATAATGATTTTAGTGCAAATCACCGACTAATATTGGAGTGGAGACTCGGTTATTAAAATTTTATTATGCATACAATTAACGCAGATGCTTTCCTAGAGTTAATTTTGAGGTCTGTAACTTGGGATTACAGGTCTGTAACTTTAGTCACTTCCTTAATTTATATAATTATATGCTCTGTGCATGCACTGGGTTTTACTTCGGTTTAACAGGACTAATCCTATTATAGTTTTATAATTAATAACATTTTTTAACCATTTAATTTGATAAAATATTCTGTAATGCCACTACCGGCATAATTAATGGGTCAGTGGGTTTTCTGTCAATGACTAGATCATAGTAAACGAGTGTGTATGCTCATACTCATGATGATGATACTGGTTATACACATAATACAGTATTACAGTATCTGGCAATAGCCTATAGGGACAGTGTGAGTGTCACCATGCACAGTCCTCTGGTCACCGTCAGGTCATATATCACTTACCCAGTTCCAGTTGGTGAGGTATTTGAATTTACCACCGTACGTATTGAACCGCGGTGATGTGGTCTTCGTATCTTCATACAGAGAGAAAACGTAAACAGAGAATATTATTGAATGAAATGCCAGCAGGACAAAGCCAGGAACCATCGCCATGATTGCAGCTAACAGTGTGTATTTAGATGGCCGCTAGGTGTTCAATATATTGAACATGAACCTGGTGATATTGTTGAATAATCTAGATCAGGTCGTGATATTTTCTCAACCCTCTCTCGCACTCACTGACAGCCTTTTTTTTTTTCAACAGCAGACAGCATGTCATGAAACGACCTTATCACCTTTCGTGAAGGGTCAACTAGAGTGTAGATCCTGTGCCTGTCATCTCCATTCAATATGATTCGAGAAAATTGTTCTATAATAAGCAAATAATTGTCATGTAATTAAATTATCTGTAACCTAAAAAAGATTAATATCAGCATTTGAATGAATAATATAAAAACAATGACAGCAAAGTGAACATAGGAAAAATAGTCCCCGTTCGAATAAACAACAAATCATTTACATTAGGAAAACTTTCTGACAAATCACGCAACTGTACAGAGTGGACCAAAAGTAGTCTATCTACTTCATGCTAAGAACTTGTGACACCATAATCACACAAAAAAATAGGTTTATAACAAAACTCTAAAATTGGTTAAAATGTATAAATTTTTCACACACAAAAATACTACTTGGTAGTAATTGACTGTGTTATTCTGCACCCATTTATTCAAAGAAATCAAAGAAAATTTTTTATTTTGAATGAGAGATGAACATTTAAATGTGAATCATGTGTGACCGCAAAGAGATTTTCATGATGTGTTGAATCGGCATAAATGTTGATGAGGTTGGAAAAAAAAATGGTGAAAATATAATATTAAAAAAAAATATAAGAAAAACAGCACGACATGTTAGACTAACCATAACAAGTATTTATTCTCTTATCTTTGCCTGGAAATGTGTAGCGTCATTAAAAAGCATAGTAGATATATTACTTTTGGCCCACTGTGTATAGACTATGGAGGGGCGGCCAAGTATAGTGATGGCTTGCGCCCTGATAAAAAAAGGTGATAAAATAACTTCATATATGCAGCTATATTTGAAGAGCTTGAGCATTCAAATAGAGCCTAGAAAAGTAATAGCCCCATTAATTATCCTAATTACCTCTTAATTAATTAAAAATCTATCCAATCAACTCGCATGTTATCCAATCATCTTTATTGACCCAGAATAATCTACAAACCATACCATATTTCCCATATAACAGATTCACCTCGGCATTTGCTGTCTTGTGAGCAGCACCCCTTCTCACTGTTGGTGAAGATTCAATGTTACTCGGAGTCACATGAATAGTGAGTACTGCTTCTGGGAGCAGTCGTCTTCCCTTGACCCCAGCAAAATCCGTGCAGCACAGCAGCCCATACTTCAAAGGAAAGTCGTCTTCTTTGAAGTGCACACTACACAAAACTGAGAATTTTGATGGATCCCAGTTATCTCTCTTGGCCTGCAAATAAATATCACATTTGATAAAACATAAACAAAACATGTCTTACTATTCATCTCAATCAAGTATGAAAATGAGATCTGATCAGAGTGAGATAATTTGTTTAATTTAAATTAGTAATAAGTAACCTAAATTAAAAATTATTAAAACTTTGTATAAAGCATTTCATCTACACCACAGATTCAAATACATGCCAATTCTTGGTGACCACCTTACAATGATCAATCATCAATCGCACTGTTCAATGTGAAAGTAATCATTCTATTTCTATCAATAATAAAATATTATTTTGCATGCTACTAATCATATTCAATGTAAAGGGTCAGTTACCTGGGCTAGCGAGCGATTTTCTTGGAAGTGCGATTATCGGTGCGAGCGAGCAATTTCTTTTAAAATATCACTTTTGCTCAGTGGCCCCTGCGACTGACCCTTAACTATACCGGCAGGCGAGCCATTCAAATCTAAAATGACTAGAGTGTGGGTGTCAGTGAGAGAGTAAGTCACTCAATGACTCAGCTAGTGACTCAGTCATGCAGTCGGTCACTCAGTGAGTGACCATAATGAGAATCCATAATCACAATTGTTGAAGTGACCAACTCACAAGTGACAATCACAATGACAGGTCTGAGGTCATTTGTATGGCCTCAAGCATAGGTGCATATTGATATTAGCTCAAAGCTCAAATTTCGTGCCATAATCATAATGGTTTTGTAACCGTTTCATAAACTTTGAATAAAACATTCAACTTGTTTGCCTTATTTAAAAAGCTCTGAAACCCTTACTCTCACTAAGTAAATCCACTGCTGATGAATCCGCGCGTTCATAGGAAAGTTGTATTGCTGTAATTCGCAGTAACACAACGACGTTTAGATAATGCCTTGCTCCCTTCCATCACTAATTGAACACAGATAAAACACAGAAGACTCAAGTAATGCGGACCACCAGACCAAACTAGCAGTCTGCGAACAATTCCTGTATAGCACCATATGGGACTGCACCTTTTTCAGTTCCCAAGTCCAAGCGTACAACCAGTCACGTGTTCGTAAGGGTGTATTTTCACCAAACACCACTTCAACGATCCTACCAGGGTCCCTTCTCAGGAATTCAGCAAGATTATAAAATGTGCACTATTCTATGCCACGAATCTAAAATCATAGTGTCCCTGACTCAAGTCAGACCATCCTACATTCCTGATGACATGCAGAATCAAACCTAATCCAGTCGAATCAGCCAACTTCCGCTAAGATACCAAGGAGGGGCTGATATGACACCCCTGAATAACTCTTATGTCCGAGATATCATACCCACTCAATTTCAACTGATGAACTGCAACAAATAATTATGTAAAGGCCATGGGGAAACAGGTCACATGGGGTGGGATAACATTTTTGATGTTGAGGCACCAGCAAATGGCTGACACTCTCCTAAGTATTTTGGTGCAAAAATCATGTGGATAATTTTACATTGTTTTGAAGTCCGAGATTTCAAAAACCATCCTTCTGAGAAAATTGCGATTGAAAGTCTTTATTAATATTATTGCTATTCATTTGGGCATATTTCAGGCCAAAGACATCAATCATATCATGATTAAATTTGCCAGTCAATTTAACTGTCTTAATATTAGTTTGTTTCCTCCTGACTCACCTTCAGCCGCATCAGGTGTTACGTAATTTCTTGCTCTAACATAGAATACTTTATGACTCATAAAGTATTCTATGTTAGAGCAAGAAATTACGTAACAGCTAGCTGGTCTGAGTGAACACTAGCAGACCAGCTGTCTTGTTCTGTCAGTTTGAAATTGTTACATCATTGTATGTTTTCTGCTGCTCTTCTGGAATATTTGTTAGACTTTTAGAAGACACCTGGATGAGAAATGACTAATAATACTAGTAATAAGAATTTAAACAAATTATAAATAATTGTTGATATATATAGCTATTTATTTAATAATATTTTAGAAATATTGATACATTTAACACCCTTTGTCAGTGTGCATAAATGATTGGTGGTATGCGTAGTAATTTAATGACGTAAGTGAAGCGGTCGCAGAGTCTCGTTTTGGTTCTGATAGCCCAGCCCAGGATGACGTCACAAGGCATCGCCATTGTGGAGATTTCCCGTCGAAGCAGGTGATTCCCCTCGCTGATGAATAAGACGTACCCGACAGTACCACAACACAGAACTGACGGGCCATCATGCCACGTCTAAAATTAAGCTCAACTACCGAAGTTAATTCTGTCTCAAGTGAGTTGCATTAACACATTACAGGCTGTTGCTAAACTGTAAGCAAAAATTAATGGAATTCCCCTCGCCTCTCATCATGACGGATATTCAGGCTGTGAGTCATACCCTTCTCGCCCGATCAACAAGTTCTGCTAAACAGATTCTGTGAATCTCAGTCTCAGCGATCGTTAGCACTTAGTTCGCCCCCTTTCTTGGGCTGCACACTGTTTCCTATTGTAATTATGCTATCAAAATTGGTATTTCAAAAAAATTCTTCATCTTATAAAAATTGTATTGATCTTTAAGCGTGCTTCGCTGACGTGATGTTTATTTTGATGGGAATTCCTTTTTTTCCTCTGGGGATTCCCGATGGCATCCTCTCTTCAAGTTTGACGTCTTTGGAACGTTGCCAATATATACTTTTATTAGCATGAGTGATTATATGAACACCATCAGACTCAAGCTGTCTTGTCCTGTCAGTTTGAGATTGTTATATCATGATCATTCATATTGTTATGATTGTATCTTTTTTTGCTGCTCTTCTGAAATATTTATTAGTCTTTTAGAAGATAACTGGATAAAAAAATGACTAACTCCCCAAGCAATACGCCAATAGCGCGGTCTATAGTATAATACACTACTTTATAAACTACTTTTTCTTTTTAATACACTACGTTAAATTCTTATTACTACAATTATTAGTGACAGTTATTTCTTAGCTCCCCAGGGATAGCAGCTAGAGCAGTTCCTACACTTCCTAATCACAATTTAGCTATCGATTGCATCAGTCATTAAATACATTACATGATTACTTATTTACTTATTAAAGTTATTAGATTTACTACAAAAGTGATGTTTTTAGTTTTACAGCAACCAAAGTTAGTCAAGCAGAAATTGACCAATAATTGCCATTTTTTTGTCACTAGACATTATACATGAAGCCAAATTTCGTGATAATCCCGAAAATGGACTTGGGTTTGGTGAGAATCCGATGACAAAGATGACTTCTGTGCCATTTTATACACAAGAATAGCCTATTGAAGGCAACTTTTCTGTGTCAGCACTTGCGTCACTTTGCGTTGCCATAGTAACAGAGCATCTTCCAGAGTTACTCTGTTTTTATACTTTACCATTTTTCTCAGTTATCAATTTTCTGACAGTTTGTCACTTCCACTGATACTAATGGCTATAACTTCACCACCTTTTTTTTTTTTGCATCAGTGTGTTGGAAGTTGGCTCTGCTACAACATGGAATTGATAAGTGATTGTCAATATTTTATTTTCTGCAACAACTGACTCATTTCGGTGTGCGGGGTCACATATGGCATATTTTGCCTAATTCATAACAAAATTGCTTGGAGACCAATTTAGCTAATCCGATAATTAAAGAATTCTAGGAATAAAATTTCAGATTTGCTTATCATTTCGTGAATCACTTGACTCTTGACTTCAGAAGCATCTAATCTTAAACCTTTGCGAGTTGCTTCGAGAATATAACTAAGAACGTACCCAAGTAGGCCGGAAGGGCCGAAGCTGCATGCATGAAGGGACTGAGCCTCTTTATATAATAATATTTATGTTATTTATTGCAACTGAACCTAAATTTTTAATTCTTATTTTTTGATAGAATTCTTCGTTCAGTGAAATGTCATTAGAAGCTTCTCTTGACAGGTCATAAATATGCAAATTCAGTAAGAAATGTATGGGAGTGGCATATAACATTCATGATGATTCACGAAGGGATGATTTGAAAGATTTATGTACTCGCTTTTGGTGCTTTTTATTGGGTTCGTGATATTTTGTTCATATTCTTGAATCTTGATAGTGGTTTACGGTGTATGTGAGCGTCACTGCCTTTATTTAAATTATTTTTGTGATTAAATAAAAAAGAAGATAGAATAAGAACTGGAAGCATTCAGCATTAGCACACATTGTGACTGATCAGTGATGCTGATAAATGTCAGTTTTGCCCCTTTAATATGCTCCACTATCTTGTAAAAGTTGTAGGAGGTCTGTTATATATTATATGAGTCTTGTAGTCTCAGCTACTCTGAATTTATCTCTTTGGTTGAAGTGCAGGGCAATTGATCTGTTTCAGTGGCAGAGGAGTTTGTCTGCTACTCTATGTACACATACTTATATTGGCGAATATAATATTTGGTGTTTTCTATATCGAGTGGGCCAAAAGTAGTCTATCTACTCCATGTTAAAAGTTAAACTCTAAAATTTTGTTCAAATGTATCTGATATTCCAAACAATAACTACCTAGTATGGATTGACTAGGTTATTATGCGCCGATTTATGCAAAGAAATAAAGTAAAACGTCAATTTTGAATGGGGGAGGAACATTTCAATGCGAGTGGTGAGTGATCACGAAGAGAGTAAAATCAGAGGAGCCCCTGAACTAGCATTAAGGAATGTGATCTTTTGTATGGCGCTTCAATACAAACTATCTGCTTTGTTTTGATTTTAGGACATAAACGTTTGGGCTACTGTCACATCAATAGCACTCAATCAAAACAAAAGAATGAGAATTTTGTCTTAAAAAACTCTTAATTGACAATTGCGTTCAATGAAGCTTATCCATGGTCTGGGGCCCTGTTTGCCGCCAAAAGTGAAAAAAATCGCGGAATGATGATTGCACTCTATTAATTGAGATAAATTGGCATAATTATTGATGAAATTGGAATAGAAATGATGGGAATAGCAGCATGACATGTTAGACTAACCATACCAAGGATTTATTTCTATTATCTTTGTGTAATTTTAACACTGCGATCTGTTTTGTAACACTTTCTTAGAAATGCGTAGCACCATTGGAAAGCATTGAGTTCTTCAACATGGAGTAGACAGACTACTTTGTCCTGCTCTGTATTATGGTTATATTGGCGAATCTAGAAGTTAAATCAATGATACTGCTAAAAGAAACTATTTTTGCTTTTGTATTGGCGATATTAAGTTTAGCGATATTTTTAATTCGCCAAATTGAATCCCTCGCCAATATTAGTACTCCGACAGTATCTGTAAATTTCGTAAGCACTAAATCTGCTTTTGAATAGGTAATTGTTGATTATTTTTAATTTATTTTGATCAATATATAACAATTATATAGGATCTGAATGTGTGTTCAAGTCAATTCGTTTACATGTAGCAGATAATATTTTCCTTAATCAAGCTATGTATGTAAAATCCCTCTGTCGACGCAATTCACTCAAACCTGGGAAATTCAAATTCACATTGATCACCAGTTAATATACTTTTACCAGCCTCTTGACTGTGAACCTTGTTTGTAGATGCGGAAGAGGCGACGCAATTGGTGTTACCAAAGAAAGAAGTCCTCATGAAAGACGTGCAAGGTAAGCGATAAAGCCTCAGATTATTATGTAATTATAATCATCAGTTTCAGACGTGGGAGAAGTTGAGGTTGTAGAGCCGCCGGCCCCCGTGATCATCATCCAGCGTGAAGATGAGAAGAGAGAGGGCGCCACTGAGGAGGACTCGGACAATCCGTCAGAAAGCGCCGAGAGTAAGCGATCCCTGGAGGCCCTGTTCCAAGCGGCACATTCAGAACTGCAGAACATGACGGCAAAAGAGGAACCAAACAAAGGGGAAGAACTGAGCTCTCTGTTGGATAAGACGACCAGCATCCCCATTCTCATTCAGATGAGTCACGGCACAGAGGTGCAGGGCAACCTCGTCAAGGTTGTTGATGACGCTGGCAAAGTACAGCTGCGTATAAAGACGGCCGATGCCGTCGCCAGCCCCCCTCCTAAGCCCCCTTCGCCAAAACCCGTGGGCCGCAAACGTAAGCATCCTCAGAAACCGGGCAAGCATATCTGTCCATATTGTGGGGTCGGCTGTGCTAAGCCTAGTGTGCTGGAGAAGCATCTGCGTGCCCACACCGGGGAGAGGCCGTACCCATGTCTTCCCTGCGGCTTCTCCTTCAAAACCAAAAGCAACCTCTATAAACATTGCAAGTCACAGTCACACTTGTTCAAACTGGCCATGTTGAAGCGTGAAGGCCACGCAACGGTCTCCATGGAGGAGGACACCCTGGAGGAGGAGTATGACGATGAGGCTCACACAAGCAGCATGTCCGTCGATTCGGAAGTCGCGGTAGAGGAAGGCCTCGTCTCACTCAGCGCAATGCCACAGGCTGAGGTGACCGAATCACCCCCGGTCGCTCCCCTCCCCGCCCCCGCCAAGAAGATGCTGGTTAGATCGAACGCTGTAGACGAGGGTTCGCCCCGCATCCTTCCCCGGCAGATGACACCAGAGGAACGCATCTCCTGGCTCATCTCCAACAACGCAGCCATCGTGGACACCCCGATGGCTGACCCTCCGCGCCCTAAGCGCATGTCCCGTCAGAGCAGTGAAGTTGAGCCGGGGGGCAGTCAGCTACTCAATGCGATGCCTCTCAATGGTATGGTCAACCAGATGCTGACTGAGGCTGACATGGTCATGGCCACCAACTCCATCTCCACCAACCAGGGCGGCAGTTCCCCTCAAACCTCCAGCCCCCAGGTGTTTTTTTTAGGCTTGGCTGAACCGTCCGATCAGCCTCCTGGTCAGGAGGACTTGGTCATGGTCGACCCGACTGTGGCGCATGAGGAGGAATCCGCTGTGGAGAAAAAGAGCCTGCCGTCTGAGATCAAGATTCGCTTTAAGCTGCCCAAAGAGGGCGTGGCATCTTCTCTCGAGGTGCCCGACAGCCAGCCTCCCTCTCTGTTGGCCCCAAGCGTGCTGGACGATGGTGACTCAGCACCTGAGGTTCACGCTGAAGAGCTGCAGTCATCACAGAACACGGATCTTGTGATCATTGTGCATGAAGATGGCACAAAAGAGAAGGTGCTGGTGAACAGAGATGCATCCACTGCTGTTGTAGATCAATCGACCGTCAAGGAAGAAACCGAACTAAAGAAACCGCAAAGAGGTCGACCCAAGGGATCCCGAAACAAGGTCAAACTGAAGCTCAACATTCCTCCCACTCCCATTCAGCCCAGCACGGATTCGCCGTCTGTGCAGACGGACGATGAGCCAGGCTCCGCCGTGCCCAGTTGGAAGCTGAAGCTGAAGGGTCGACTGCTGCTCAAGAGATCTATCAGCATGGAGAAGGGCGCCACCAAGCAGCTCAGCCTGGAGGAGCTGCAGGCTCCGCGATCTGCACCCACGCTGAAGAGAGCGCACTCTCTTGGATTGGATCAGAGTTTCAAGAAGCGGATGCTGCTGGACATTTCCAAGCCTGCATCGCCTGAGCCTGAGAGCGAGTGTCCGGCTGAGCAACTGGTTGCGGTGAAGTCAGCTGTGACCCGCACGCACCAAAGCCAGCCGCTGTGCTCAGGAAGCCGCCTGCTCAAGGAGGACGACAACAGTCTTCCCGCTACGCTGACCATCCCTTTGAACCTCGCAAAGAACATCCCAGGTCTGGTTGAAGAGGCTGTCCCTGATGACGCAATCCCTGACGAGGCAAAGGAGCCGAGGGGGGATGTGATAGAGCACAAAGCCGTGCAGTTGTGCGCTGGGTCTGAGGAGATGCGGCAGAAAGCGCTCATGACGCTCATGCTGCTCGGCCACTCATTCCCTCAGATGGCCACGCGACCCTGCCACACATTCTTCTGCAGCATCCTCAAACCACAGCCAATGTACGTGGCGCAGGACTCTGAGCAGGGCGTGTCCATGTACTCCAACTGGAGGTCAGCGTTGTACAACCCGCACCTCATGGGTTTATCCAGTAAGGAAGTGCTCTCGCTGTACCAGTCGAATCGCTACAGCAACGATACCCTAACAACCCAGGCTGCCACCAGCAGCAGTAGTAAGACCAAGGCGGGCATCCTCACCCACTCCAGCTTCTGGAGTTCCAAGCACAGTAAGGATTACAACGAAGCGCCGTTGATCAGCAGAGACCTGCTGCAGATCCCAGACCTGATTGGCTCCGAAGCTGTGAGCATAATTCCCGCCGAAACAACTTCAGCGACGCCAGAAGTTCCGCCCCAGCAGCTGGTGTTCACCCGCAAGAAGCTGAGGCAGATTCTCGTCGGCAAAGCTCTTCATCCGTCGAGAGTGAAGATCTTTCCCGGGGGTTATAAGTCATTGGAGGAGTACACTTATGTGCGGGGGAGGGGGAGAGGGATGTACGTGTGCGAGGAGTGCGGCATACGCTGTAAGAAGCCCAGTATGCTCAGGAAGCACCTTCGCACTCACACAGAGTTCAGACCGTACAAGTGCGAGTTCTGTGAGTTCAAGTTCAAGACAAAAGGCAACCTGACAAAACATATGAAGTCAAAGTCGCACTTCAGACGCTGCTCTGAAATGGGTCTGCAGATCCTTTCTGCTGATGACATTGACAGCCCACTGAACGCCCACAGCGAAGTGGTCATTTCACAGGATGGACAGTTCTCAGATGCTGATGAAGAGGAGGATGAAGAGGAGGAGGAAGATGAGGAGGCGGAGGAAGAGGAGTTAGCCCAGGTGGATTCCGAAGGTTTGATTCGCATCCGAGTCAACGGAGACACCATCCTCACTGTTGATAAAGGAAAACTGTGAGTGCAACTTGACTGCAGCTGCGTATTATTCCTAACGATCTGTTTACTTCATTTGCAGGGCGACGCAGAATTCATCCGGTGGTGAATATTTATTCATATGGCATGTTGGCTTACCTTATCCTTCTTCTTCCTCTCGCAGATTCTCCGCGCGCTTCCATTGATAAAGAAATTGCCGCCAGTCTGTTGGATCTTTCCAAGGGAACCGAATCGGAAGCCTCGGATCCCAAGCAATCAAGTAGGGTTTCATTTCCAGAGTATTTCCCGTCTCACGTTTTGGTCCCCTCAGGTTCCAGTCTGACCAACGTGATCAGTGCCTTAAAGCCAAATGAAGCCTCCTCCCCGGCCCCTGAGGAGGTTGCAACTCTTGCTTCTAAATCCTCCTTTGTGAGTTGCATCTGCTTTTCTGATCGTTGGTTTATTCCGCTTTCCTTTTAGACCCTTCCTTCCCTGGGAGCAGTCGTCTCCAGCGCCCCTTCCATGACTAGCGCTGGTTTCTTCCCTCCGGTTGTCTCCGCGTCTTCGGGACAAGAAAACGTGGATTTTGTCACGATTGTCACCAGCAAAGAGTCGTTGCGAATCCCAGTGCGCATGACCAAAGCCACCCCAACCCCCTCAGCAAAAGAAATGACCCCGCTGCCTGGCCGAGTGCCAGACTCGCAACCACAGAAGGGTGGCAAATACACGTGCGAGGTGTGCTCGAAACAGTTTGCTAAGCAGCATGAACTCTCCATGCACTCCCAAGTTCACGCTTTTGAATGTCGCTTCAAGTGCTCTGACTGCCAACTGTCGTTTCGCTCGCAAGAATCCTTAGACAAACACCTCCGCTCAGAGGCTCACCAGAGTAAAGTCCAGTTGAACCGGCACTTTGGGGCGGCTGATCGCCCCGATGACCCGCGACCATTCAAATGTCGCGACTGTGACGTTGCTTTCAGAGCGCATGGCTTCTTAGCTCGGCACTTACGGAGCCACCAGCACATCTTGCAGCTGGAAGGCTGTGCTAAGCTGCCATCCGGCACGGCTGCACAGCTGCAAGATAATGACCTTAAGGAATTGGACACTTTGGATTGTGCTAGTAACTTGAAGAGCATCCTTCGCTTGGTGGAAGCCAAGAGCAGTGCAGCCACTCTGATGTCATCAGAGGTTGAGCAGGAAGTTGTGATTGAGGACGGGCATTTTGGAAATAAACAAAATAAGAATATTTTGAAAATGATGTATTTTATTGAAATAAAGCACAAACATCTATTAGTGGCTTTTATCAACAAAAGTGTATATAAAAATAATTCCATGACCATGCAAATTATATCATGACCATGGAAATTAGATCAACATAAATTCTGGAGTATCAAAATGATGTCTACGTAGATATATCATATGCAGTGTGTGCATGAACACTTATTGCATTGAACCGCAGTATAATAAAATGAATAAACTGCTAATTAACGAATCACATGACGGTCACAATCGTGGCTTCATCGGGGGTTGTCGTTGAGGGCGGGTGCACACTCACGATGCTCACGTTCGGAGCAAGCGCCGATTCTGCGACAACAGCGACCTCAACCTGCTGCGATGGATCCACGTGAACTTGGGAAATGAAGGGGTGCTCCGCTTGGAAGGGAGGATAGCCTCGCAGGCTGCTTTTGTCCGCAATCTTTTGGCTGGTGTGAGGGTAATCCAGTACCTGTCCACTCTCCTCATCAGGCAATGAAGCTTCGTCAATGTCCGTCACTCCATCAGTTTGCGAGCGAGCGAAATTCACAAAAATCTGCAAGTATGAGAAGTTACATCATCATCAGTGTGGATGAATAATCACCTGGTCAAGGGAAGTCTGGCGGACGGAGTAATCAACGACTCCCAACTTGTGTCGGTCTTGCTCCAGGTTGCCGAAGATGAGAGACAAGCGCGTTGAGTCACTGGGTGTTTCCAACGTCACCTGGTTCAAATGTTGATCCTGAGATGTTATGTAATGAGAATTGGTTCAGTGCGAGTTGCGAGTCACAAACTTTGACTTTGGATCCTGGGAATGTCGTCTTAATGTAGTTGATGACGCGCAGCAGGTCTTGTCGACTTCCTGTTCTCAAAGTCAGAGTGTATCCAGTTCCATACCTGCAAGAGAACAGTCTTGATGATCAAGCGAAGAGGAGTGAAGTGTCGTACTTGTCTTTGAGGTGCTGACCAGTGCCCAAGCAATTGAATCTGCCGTTGACCATGATGGCCATTCGCGTGCACAGAGCGTCGCACTCAGCCATGCTGTGGGATGTCAGAATCACAGAGCGGTCGTCTCTCAAGACACGAAGGATGTTGTTCCAGACCAGACGTCTGGTTTGTGGATCCATTCCGGTAGTTGGTTCATCCTGTACACAACACATTGCACTGAGCGAACTCAAGAACCGGATGTCTTACCAAGAGAACGAGAGAAGGATCTCCAAGAAGGGCAACTGCTGTTGATAACTTCCTCTTGGTGCCGCCGCTTAAGTTTTGCACTTTCTTGTTCTTGTACGACTCGAGTCCAAACCGATTGAGAACTCCAGCGCAGACCTGGAGAGTCACGAGATTGAAATTTGCTGACGGTCCTGGAATTGCATGAGGACCTACCTCCTCCATTAGAGCTCCAGGAATGCCTTTGAGGCGACAGAAGAGGTAGAGGACTTCTTGGACTGAACAGAGTTGGTCGAGGGCTTCAAACTGTGGGCAGTAACCAACGTCTTGATCCATATCTGGGTGGTATCGGGAAATCCTGCAAATTGTTACAAGAATAAAAGTCGAATAGACGCCACGTGCATCAACTCACACTCTGCCGTTCAAGACTGCGCTCCCAGAAGAGGGCATCACCTCGCCAGTCATCATGTTAAACGTCGTTGTTTTTCCAGCTCCGTTCACGCCAAGAAGCCCGAAACACTGCGAGAGTAAGGTGTAGTTCTGCCTGATTCTCACACGTTAAACAAGACTAACCTGTCCCCTTGGGATGCCAACACTGACGCCTTTCACAGCAGCGAACTTTTCCGTTCCTCGTTTGTAAACTTTAGACAGCGATTTGAGTGTGACGAGGCAGTTGTCGGCCGATCCGGACAGCACGCGATTACGTTCCGTACGAACATCGTCGTCTTCGTTCGGATCTTCCACTTCTTTGCGGTTGCTGTGGGATACGACATCGAATTAGATCTCATACGCAAACCTCTTGTTTCACAGGTGCAATGGTGAATGTTTTATATTGAATGCAAATTTAGCGTATAGAATTAACATAAAGGAACTAACAATATCGGACCTGTGGGGCCCAAATTTATATGAGCACGAAAAGAAGATCATAATGCCAATCATGCGAACGAAAAGGGAGTGCAAAACACGCATATACTATAATACATGTATACATGTATATATACATGTATATTAAAGACACAAACTTGACCACAAATTAACCCAACGAACGAAGCATGCAGTCACAAGATGACAACTTATTTATACCAGAGATCTAATACATGTACCTGTGGCGCCTGGTCGAATCGAACTCTCTGTGGATTACATGTAATTGCATAATCATTCATACGCATAAAGCAATGACACGGCATTTAACTCCATACCCTGGCATAATAGTATATACATATGTATAATTGCACATGTAAGTACATATACTAGTATAACTTGCAACGGTGTAGACCCAAACGATTCTTACCTTTCGCAGCAGCTGCATCTGGATTCCGCAAGGATGTTTAGGAAGATGAAGAACGCTCCGAGGGCGCCAAATGCCACGAAGTTCCAGCCGAGCATCTCGAAGGAGAACGGGTTCTTGTAGTAGTCGATGTTGAAGCGAGCATAGATGTCTGTGTACAACTGGTTTTTCGCTACTTTGACGAGGCAGTCGCCGAGGGAGAATTGAGGGAAAATAAGGAAGATCTTCTGCAGAAGTTCGTACGTTTGCCGAATGACCTGCAAATGAATGAAAACATCGTGTTACTGTCGTATTTGATTTTTAGCAACTTAAAAGTTCGCTCCATTAAGGTTGGTGGTTATAAAGAGGGCGCCTCACCGTTGTCTGGTTCTCGAACAGACCTAAGAGGAAGACAAGCACGCTGGTGTTGATGCCGAAGAGCAGGTTGAGCAGGAAGAGCACCATGTAGCCAGTTGTGGACTCTTTGAAGAAGCGCACTAACAAGTACATCAGGGGAATGACGGCCCACCTATACGAGGTCAAAAGGTCAGTGGATGCATGCAGTTGAGGAATACTAACCCAAAGAGGAGCAGAGTCACAACGAAAGCTTCCAGGTTCAGGTTGGCTGTGTACACTGGTATTTGGAAGGCGGCGGCGATGCCGGTTGCCAAGGCGACTGTGAAGCAGTAGCTCATCTGCAAACGGTGTGTATGTCAACGGCGAGTAATTATTGACATAAGGTGGTGTTACCATATCCCAGAGGAAAGATGTGCCCCAGTACAGAGCAGTTCCCACGCCGCAGATGAACTGAAGCCTCTTTTCCTTGTTGACATTCTCGTTGATCAGGTAGATCGAATAGCCGGCAGGTACGAAGCAGAAGGCGCAGAGAATGCACATGGCGATACCGGTATCCGCCAAACCTTGCATGCTAATTCAAATGAGCAATCAATGTGTTAATTTCGCTTTAATCACCATAATATATTTCCTTACAATGTCTGACGACTTAGCTGACCTTTGGTAAGGGATAGCGGGTGGTTGTAGACGGTGATTCCTGAAAGGAAAATCTCCAGAATCAGTCAACTGGCGCGAACGATCGTGAACGATTAAATCATAACGCACAAGACTGCGCTATGACTCAGTGGCTCCGCGTACCGTAGTCTTCCTGATTTGCGCGTTGGCTGGCGTTCAGGCTGCCTCGCAAGATCATATTGCTGAGGGAGTTGACGTAGGACGGCATGTTGTGCCAGCCCTTGTTGTAGTACCACACTGTTGCTATCACTTCTTCCTCGTCATTGCTGTTCTCCTTTGGCTGAGTCTTGAACTCCAAGCCGCCGTGCCTGAAATTTGAAATACCGGTCAAAACACACGGCCGAAAATGGCGCGCATTTTGAGCTGCTGAGAGCACCGGGAGTATAATATACTTTCTTCCATGGTATAGGTAGGTCAGACAGCGAATACGAGACAATACTGGTGTAATAATGGATGGACAGACTGATAGACCTACTTGGTACATTAAAATGATTAGATTTAAGTGAGTACAATGTGCAAATAAGTGAGAATTGAGAAAATGTTATGTTCAATGGATGGAATTACCGGTAATATTTTCTACATTTATACACTTAATTGTTGTATTATATACAACTACATATGATGAACTGTTCAACCCATAGGCATAAATAATAACTAGTGTGTATAGGTATAAACAAAAGAATCGTGCTTTTATAGTGAAGAAAAAAAACTTTAAGCCAAACCAGATTGTCAGTACAGTGCCACTCGCCGAAAAGGTGAGTTAGTAAAATTTCTATAACCTCACCACCTTGTCAATCCAAAATGCTTCCACGTTCTCAGTATATAATCTCCAGTCGAGAATTGGGCGCCAGTGAGGTTATACATGGCTACATCCTGCGACATCTCCCAGTACGGAAGCGGTTGGCCACCTGCCCCTTCAGGACATGTCTGGCCACCATCCGTGCATTCACAATCTCCAGGGTTATCGTACAGGTGTCGTTTGTCGGATGGAATTTCCTGCACTTGCCAGGGTCCTGCTGTGCGGGTGCATCTTTGCCTGGATGATACTAGATAAAAACAGAGCGAACCAGGTTTTAGAGTTTGCTTACTTCGTTGACATGTCATTCATGCATGTAGTTCCCAATCCTGGCTCAACGAAAAGTGAGTTGATGTAGTCTGTCTGAGGGGAGCTTTCATCGTGAAGTCGGAAGAAATTTTTAGGATTGGGCATGAGAGAAGGACTCAGGCGCAGCGATGGAAGGTCGTGGGGCTCAGGCTTGATGGTCGTAAAGAACATGGCCAATGCAACAAACACGCAAGGTAAGATGATCTGTGACAGGTAACTGCGGTAATCTCTGCGATGATGGTGGAAGCGCTTTGCCAGCAAGCCCCAGAATTGTCTCATCTTCAGCGTGCAACCTCTGTCCTTCCTGGTGGGTGACATCAGCTCCACATGGCTGGTTGCTGAGCTAGAAGTTGCTGGAGATCTGTGCAGTTTATCTATATGACAGCAGGAGTTGAGCTGAGTTATTGAAACCATGCTATAAACTCACCACGAGTCATGGACGGGGTGTTTGGTTGAGTGGAGTCGGGTGTGGAGTTCGCGCTGTCACCGATCAATGCCTCGTTGACGTCCATTTTGCGGATGCGGTGACTGTCAAGGTCTCCCTTCTGCTGTGCATTGAATGTCAGCTTGAGGAATACTTCTTCGAGGGAGGTATCAGAGACCCCATAGCTGTTGATGTGCAGTTGCTCTTTGTGGGCTTCCAAACGTTCAAACAACTGTTTGAACCGTGCCTTTTGGTCGCTGTCAGCAGGCAGCACAAATGTGATTTCTGAACCGATCTCTTCCACCAAACGAGATCCAGGCAAGCTTTGTTGAATAAAAGACAACACTGAAGAGGAAGTGCACATGCTCATGTCAGAGTGCATCATGGCTCTCTTCTCAGCATTCATGGGCAGTGGAGTCATTGATTTGGCCACGGTCAGGTTGTACCCGCTGCCAAACTCATTCTTCAGATACATCGGAGACCCACTGACCACAAGTTTACCCTGGAAGGAGAAAGCAGGTATTGAAATCATCTCTTCACTGTGATTGAGCTTGCCTGATGCAACATGACAATCCTGTCTCCAATGGCATCAGCCTCATCCAAGTGATGAGTGCACAGCAAGACTGTTCGTCCTTGGCGGTGGCGCACAATCAGATCCCAGATGCTGCGCCGTGCTGCAGGGTCAATGCCACTGGTTGGCTCATCCAGAATGATGACCTTGGAGCCTCCAATGAAAGCCAGGGCGACTGAAAGACGCCTCTTCTGACCTCCTGATAACTGGCAAGCCCTGACGTGCATTGAAGACCTCAGGCCAACGAGGTCAAGGAACTCGTGCACTTCTTGTTTTTTCTCTTTTTTTGAAGCACTTGACTTCAGGTCGGAGTAGAAATTGAGGTGCTCGTAGACAGTGAGGTAGTCGAAGAGGGCATCATGCTGGGGACAGAAACCCATTTGCTTTCGGATGTCGCCCGATTCGGAGTGAATCTCCATGCCATTGACGTAAGCTGTTCCTTCTGTTGCCTCATGGACTCCGGTTAGAACATGACTAATGCAATGAATTGCATGAAGATCGGAGGAGGAAGATGTTTTAGTATACTCACATGGTCGATGACTTTCCAGCACCATTGTGTCCCAAAAATGCTGTGATTTGCTCTTGGTAGAAATTCACGCTCAGGTCTTGCACGGCCAGTTTATTTTCACCTGAATACTTCTTAGTCAAATGGTTCAGTGAGATGCCGACAGGTAAGTCGCTCGGGTCAGCTTCTCCGGGTCCTATAGATTTGAAAACCCAAGTATGTGTCATGCTTTCTCTCGTAATATGTTTAATGATATCATTCTGCATACTTTCTACCAATATCAAAACATACAAGTATTTATTCAGATTTGGAATTTAAATTCGCAAGCAGCTATGTACATAAAAGGCGATAAAAGATTTGCAAAAGCGCTTTGCAACATGGATTGCTCACGGATCTTTGAAGGAGTTTTGAGGAACTCAGAAAAGGTCTTTGGGTCCTTTCTGGTTTTGTCTGTAAACACGAGGTAAAAAATGATACAACGGCCCAGAACATGAAAAGCAGAAGCAATGCACCACTCCACACAGGCAAATAAATGGGACAAAACAGAACAGACAAGAAAAGGACAATTACAGTGCCACATTCCAGTGTATCGAGTTTCTCACTAGTAATGTAACTTAATTATGTGTAAATTAAGGTAAAATTGAACCAGTACATATGCAAAAACAAGGAGGTAAAGTGAGTATTGCACTGAAAACCACTCCACTTAGCAATAAGAAAAACCAACAAATAAAACCCTGCTAACCCTGTTTGCCATCACTGGGTGTTACTCCATAATTTGAGAAAATGTACTTGGTCGACTTCTTTGGTTTCTTTGAAGTGCATCCCCAGTATGATGGTGACAATGGGAAGTACCACGGCTGTGAAATTCCGTATTTACCTGTCGAATAATCAATGCTCATAGACGGCCATATCTGGCTATCTTTATTTCATACCAGGGAAAACATGTCTGATGTAATATCCAAGAATGCCGTAGACAACGGCGTCTATGAGCAGCATGTAGCAGCACCAGACGAATGTGAAAGTGTTTTCCGGTCCGTAGTAGAAGCCGCCCTGCACATTATCCCACTGCACTCCGACTCCTTGCTGCTCAAAGTTCGCCACAATCTGTGTCCCCATGCTTAGAGCAGTGGTGCAAGACAAAGCCTTTGGTAAATAGAGTTCCAATGAGTATGGAATAGGCCTATTTTAGCAGGGGGTTACCATGATTATCTTGTGCCAAAAGAGTAGTGAGGTATTCATGGTAATGACCAGTACGTAAGGCAGGTAGGACATCAGGTAGACCATGATGGCTGTCAGGGCTGCAAGGGTTGTGCGATCGAAGAAAGCACTGATCAGGTAGCTGGAGGATGAGAAGACCACTGATCTGCTGTGCCTTCGCAATGTTTCAGACTTACCAGAGCATCGTGACGGCCAATGAGAAGCAAGCCAAGAAAAGCCAGAGAAGCACAGGATCAGAAAAGCGCATCAAGCTTCCCAATTTGAGGAACAGAACAATGATGAATGCCATGATCAACATGCTAAAGAAGTTGGAGATGAACCAGGACAACCAGTTGACTCCAGATTTAAGGCCCATCACTTTCATGGTCTAAAGAGTAAGAATTTTCACTTCAGATTTGGAACTTTACTTTTTCTGGCTTTTTTACCTCCTCAATCTGTCGCTCCCGGTCGTACACAATGATCCTCACTCCATTTGCGATAGCCACCATCCAACCCAAGCACATCATGATTGGAACGAAGTACCGACTGACCATGCCTCCAAATCTGAATTTCAAGAGTTTATTTGTGCTCGCCTATTGGTCATAGCCTCTCACTGGTCTCGTTCGTAGCAAGGGTATGGGAACTGCTTGACTTCAGTCTTCGGAATCGGCACCTCAAGATACGTCTGCAGGCGGATGATGGCTTTGTCGATCATTTCTTGCAATTCAACAAAGCCTCTCAGGTAACGAAGGTCATTAGCAAGGTCATCCTCTGGACCTGGTTCCCAAACGCTGCAGAAGAAAAAAATGTGCAAGATTATCGATATTCAGAAGAAAGGACATACATGGAAGTTGTTCGTTCCGTGGATGGAACATTCTCAACATCAGTTCTGATTTTGTACTTGATGTGCTTCGGCATGGAGTGGGTGGGTTCACCCTGTGAGCTCTCATCCAATAGGAAAACTACGCCGGCAAGCACTGTGTTAGTTTTGCTCAGTTCCCTTGCTCTCATTTCAAGCTCTTGCTCTGTATCAAAGCCTTCCAGTCTGTCTGTTTCGACACATTCAGTGATATTTGAAATCAGCTTGGTAACCATGGAGATGACATTAGCTTCATCCTGTCCCACTGATTTGAAAGATTCGAGACTATCCAGCAGACCTTGTGGGTCAGCACCCAGAATATTGTTCAGAGCACTTGAGATGAATGCGCTTGACAGTCCATCCTGAGAGCAAAACGTATGTAAGACTCAAAAGATGTACTTCCAATTTTCATTATCTCACCTTAATTCCTTGTGTGTTGGATGAAGTTATGTTTGCGATGTCAGCCAGGTCATATATGCCTTCACTGAGACTATCAGACAGTAGCTGCATTTCTAAGACATCCCTGATGGTTTTCATGGACTAAGAAGGCAATGTAATTATATCACAGGCCTTGTATATTTGACAGTACCTCTTCCATGATGGTTCTTGTCATTACAGTGTCTGGGGCGAAAGGGATCTTCCCCAGCAGAAGTGGCTTCAGGTAAGTCCAGATGATTTTACCTTTCATGCTGGTAGTAATTTCCAGGTAGATGTCTTTGCAGAACTGACCTGATTATGCAATTATCATGGTCATTCAAAACATCGAAGAAAAGCTTCGTGACCCACTTTTCAATTGGTTCATTTCCCGAATGTCATGTGGTAGGATTTTTCTTTCTGATTCCTCAGTGCTTCTCTTAAATCTGGATTGGACTGTGCTCCTTTTTGATCTGATATCAACGTCTGGCAGATTTTCCTCTGTGCCATAGGAGTCATCAACACTGAAAGCATTCTCTCTGCCGCAGATCAAGTCACTCAGAGAACTCAAGGTTGCACTTGCTGCAAAATGCAATGATGGTTATTGTTACTAATGTTATTTGCCTAGTTATTTCCACTTTACCTTGTTGGCGTTCAGATGTGGGGGATGTTAGTAATTCGATGTCAAGAAGTGAGGAAACATTGGAAAGCAGGTTCAGTGTGTCTCCAACAGATGATTGCAGGTCCTGGAAAGTTGCCATCAAGGTTTTCAAGTCTTCAGAAGTAATGTTCGCTTTCTTCAGAATGCTATCTGGACTGAATGAAAGCAGCTAGAAGAGCTAGAGTTTAGAGGGATATTCTTATTCCTATTTTGTGAGAACTGTTACATTTTTGATGAGCTGACTGATTTCCATCTTCTTGATGAGGTAATCGCCAACTTGAATCGCCGTTTCCTCGTCTATTTGACACAATTGCCTGCTGATGTCCTCCACAGATAACTTACTCTTGTTCAAATTAAAAGTCAGAAGTTGTCCCAAATTTTCAGAATCACAGATCTCGTTGGAAACGTCAACACTTGACAGATTTAGAAGCTGTAAATTGATGAGGTATAAATAATTATTAGCCTTCAATTTAGCCACATCTCAGGATTATTACCTTAACAAACGCAATACTTGAGTCCAATGTCGCCTCGGCGATTTCTTTTGGAAAATCCCATTCACTTTCTAGGAAATCCATGAATTCTTCAGGCTCCTCAAGCAGATCTCTCAGCACCACTAGTAATTAGGAAATTATAAAGATGACTATTGATGGGGTTGTGCTGGATATGTCACCTGATGTTGGTAGGTATCGCTTCATGACGTTCAGACCTCGAATACCAAGAGAAATAGTCTTTATGTCCTTGAAGATTGCTTGTACTCCACTGTCTCTGGTTATGGCTAGCTCCACGCTATTCAAGGCGTTGTCCAAACTGCCATAGAAAAAAATCTTACTTTCTGTGATTACTAGTATAACTTTACGGGTGCATTCATTCCTTGCAATTTCATCCTCAAGGTTTCCATTACGAGTTTTAAGACATGCATTGTATGTTTACTGTGGAACAACGAACGAGTGCATCTTCCTCACTAATTCCACACGAATGGAATAATTCCACACGTCAAACATACGATGAATCGACATCACAACGCATGCAATACACCTGATAATTCTAGCAATACGATACCCACCTCTCTTCGTTTAAGCTGCGCGTACAAAAGAACACAAAATGAAAATTTTTCTAGAAAAAGTTATTAGGAGATATAATCTTTGTTAGCTATGCCTCCAAAAAGTCAAATTATTTAGAACGAACCTCTTGAAGATTTTAGTTGGACCATTATCAACCAAGAATTGCTGCATATCAGTCAAAGCCTCTGTTAACGTTGTAAAGTCAAGATTCTGTACAATGTTTGTAATTGACGTCAGCTGATCAATTTCTTTAAAGACACCATTCAAGTTGGAAATAATATTTATGAACCAATCCATTTCCACAGTGTAAGAGTCCGATGCATCGACCAGCTGAAATTAATGAGCTGTAAGATTGAGCTTATATAGGAAAAACTCGAAGTACCGAAAGAAGGACTTTGCCAGCGTCTATAGACTCCAGAAGAGCACTGATAGTTTGGTTGAGGTCGCTATTGCACAGGGTTTTGGATGCCTCTTCAAAGTCGAGTGGGAAGATGGGGCTCTCCGACAATACCTTCTTCAGTTCATCTGGTTGGCAGAGGAGGGTTGTGATTTCTGGCTCTGTCAGGTTGTACAATGGGACCAAGTTCAAATTTATGGATGATTCCATCAGAGCTTTCATCATGTGTGGTGTGACTTCACTGATGGAAGCAACAATTGCTTCGAATGTGGTGACATTTTGCAGAAGGTCAGTAATCTTCATTTGGACATCTTGCTGCTGCAGCAAACTCTTCAGGGTCATTTCAAGAGCTGGGATCATTGGTTCAAACTCATCAAATGAAGGAACTGTCTGGAATAGGTCAATGACGTCTCTTAACATATGAGCCATCCTGAAAAAAAAATCATTTATTTCTTGAGCATGGATAATTTTTTCAAAATTTTTTCGCACCCATCAACTTCGATAAGAGCAGGGAGCTTTTGGCCGACAGTATTAGCAGCACAGTGAAGTGATGAGTTCAAGTGCTTAGGCATTGCCATCAGACTCTGGTTAAGGAGGACAGAGAATTGGTTTGCGAGGTTCTCTAGCTCCGAGCAATCAACATCAAATGTGGGTTTCTTGAGCAGGACGGTGATCTGGAGTTGAAGCTAATTGAACACAATTGAATATTCTCTTAATGTCTTCACACCTGCTCAACCAGGTCTTGCAAGGGAGAATCTTCATAAATGTGGTATAATGTTGTAAGATTTGATGTTTTGAGGTGACACACCATTTCCTCAATAGCTAAAAATGAGAGAGAGAGAGATAGTGTTAGCAATTCTTAGTAGTTTTGGTTGTCAATTACTGGGGAGGCCCTGAAGAGCTGTGATTGACATTTGCAGATAGAACTGCATGCGTCCCATCAGAGATGAAATGTCGCTTGTGCTAGGGGAATCCACTACCAATTTGCACATATCTTGATAGCTGTCAATTACATAAACGTAATGAAGACATTGATCACACACTGAAGTAAACCTACCTTCCTATCAAGGTAGCAACATTGGGAGAGTTCATTGCTGCCAGAACATTCATCCAAGTGTCGAAAGAAGCAGTGTCAGCGATTTCAACTCCAGTGTTGAGCATATTCATCAAATTATCGACCAACATTACTATCTTTGAGGGGAATGTTTTCCAAAAGTCTTCTGGAGCAGTACCGGTTTTCATTGCTTCTTCAATCTGTAAAAAAATCATTTTGTGTGTTTAACTGTTTAAGTGTGCCAAAGTTGTTCTCACTTTGGAGATGAAAGATTGAATCTCGACCATTTGGAGGAGGTTGTCAATGATGATTGAATTATTGGAAATGGCAGAACATAGCTGAGTTTGAACCTGATCGACAGATACACTCTTGTCTTCTAATTTGAATAATGATGAGAATTGAGTTTGATTGCAGATGACGTGGAGTAAATCGTCTAGACCATTCATACCAGCAGCCTATAAACAACAACAACAAAACAACAAATAATGGAATATATATGGAATATATATATATATATATATGTATATAAATATTACTGAATACCAACCGTATCAACATTGATTGAGGCTGTTAAGATGGCCTGAGTCACTTCTGGCGAGAGGAATTGTTGCAAGATTTCACTGAAGGCTTCTCCGTTTGGCACGAGTGAGGTGACATCCAGAAGCGAGCCTTTGTCATCTGTAAGACAAGAGAATAAACTAGTGTTATCATAACTTATGAACTCACTATTGAAGTTTTGGATCTGTACACTGGTGTAGTCTAATACAATAGATGTGATGTAAGCATATTGCTTTAGACCATGCCACACAGCGTTGTCTTTCAGAAGGTCATCAAAATCTGCCATCTTCTCTAGGACATCCGAGAACCTGAATATGACAGTATTGCTATTCTATTTCTGAAGAGTATTGAATTCAATCTTCTCACGTGTTACGTAAAGTGTGGTTTGTTGACTTGACCACAATGGAGGTCAATTCCTCCACCAATTTTTGCACTTTCAATGAAGTCAAATCAAGTTCGTTGGTCAGATTCATGGCTTGGAAGAGTTCGATAAGAGTGGAAGCAAAGTCAGTGCCAAAATCTTTGAGGGGAGGAATGTTCAAAGTGATGGTCAGGTTAGGGAGAGCTCCAGATGTCCAATCCCTCATCTTGTGAGCAAATGTGTCACATGTATTCATTAATTTAATTCATTACTCACAATTTGAGCCAGTTTCTGGATTTCATCGTTGCTGAGACCTTGGTTGATCAGCTTTTCGTACCAAATTGTACTGCCCTGACCACAAAGAGCTTGTTGTACACTACTAGCATTAACGCCAATCTTGGCGACCAGTGGTTGCCAGTATGTCATGTTGCACAAATAGCTATTTAGACCAGGAATCATAGACATAGTCTCAAACTGCGAATTGGAAATAATTTTCTTGAAATAATGTAAATCTTCACGCCAATAATGCTCACCAATGGTTGGATCATGACTTGTGCCAGTTCAGGGCTTGTGGTCGCATCCGGAACAACAGTGGCTAATCTTTTAAAGAGATCCTCAAATGCAGTTGGTGGCAGCATTGCTGTTGGGTCAGTCGATATTTCAGCCAGGAATTCCATCATCCACTTGCTTGTAATGTCTAGTACCTCACTTGACCAGGGGTCGGTCATGTTGTACGTTTGCAGTATAGATGCAAATGAATTTGTTACCATGTCACCATATCTGGAAGATAAGGTGAAACTTATACGTATATTTAGCTAACACCAAACTTACATTATGGACATCTGATCAGTGAAGGTTGTCTGAATTGAAGTGAACCAAGTTGCCAAATTTTTTGTCAGACCATCATCAGCTGTAACTTCTCCAGTGAGTAGCTTCTCAAATGTTTCTTGTAGTTGGCTAATGCTGTCATGCAATGACGATGACGTTTGTGATATTTCAAAGCCATTGCCATTAATAGCGCTTATCACTTTGGAGAACTGTAAAGAAATACATGAAACGCTCACCAGCCGTCACCAAAGCTTACCTCTTCAAAAACTTTCTTCCAGTCTACATGTGCTTGCACCTCTGCCGATAGAGCCTCTAGATCAAGACCACAGAGCTCCTTTTGGAAAACGTCCAAGCTGAGAGACAAATTTGTGGGCAGCACGAATATGTCTTCAAGAGGTTGTTCACATAAATTCTTTTGGATATCAATGTTGTAAATCAAACTTGTGATCTGAAACATCCATTGCTTATAAAACAAATTGCACTGACTTGGGCAACTTTAACTCACCAATTCGGTTGATAGGCTTGAATTCAGTAAAATGTCCACAACAGAAGGGTTGCTTGTGAATTTCAGGGTAGAGTCCAGGGCAGACTTCAGCGTATCAGAATTCACGAGGATATCATCCAACGACACAAGGTTATCTGTGCAACATAGATCAGTTTAGTGCTAGCAGGCGATGCAATACGTGAATACCTTTCAGGACAAAGTCAAGGTATTGGTTAATGGCACCAGTGATGCTCAAAAGAGCATTATTCATTTGACTCAGTTCGGCGCTGGTTTGTGGGAGGACTTGTAACAATGTTTTGAGGAAGTTATCAAGTCTAATCAGGAATAAAGCATTAGAGAGGAATTTTTATTTGTGGTTTGTACTCACATGTTATTCACTTGCGCAAGATCGTCATGCGGAATGGCGGTATTGTCAAAGACTGCCTCCAGTTGCTTCAACCAGTTTTCCATACCAGCTTTGTATTCAAAAAAATCTGCCAAGGAACCAGGTCCTATAATCTGCTTTGTAATCCAGGTCTGAATCCAGGTCAAATCCTCCATGTAGGCTGTCCAGTTGAAGTTAGACATAGACTGTCCTTCAACAGTTCCTTCAAGCTCGGCCATGATATTGCTCCAATCAATGAAGACCATTACATCGGTCTGCAGCTGCACCTCGTCCATGTCACATAATAAGCCTCTCACATTGTTGGCATCTTCCTCTGACGGATATGTCAACCCATCAACCGTGCAGAATAGATGTTGTAGCGTGATATTGGATAAAGGTTGAATAGCCTCCGTCAACTTTGAGTAACAAAATAATTGCGTTGCACTTTGAAACTGAAAAAAAAAAACTCGTACCATTTCTGGATCGACCAAGGTGTTGCTCAATGTCTCCAGTAAACTTGGAGTTGCAGCAAAAGCTTCCTTCAAGATACCACCCATATAAGCCTCCTCGCTTAACAGTTGAGTAATTGTCATGTTCACTGTGAATATATTTAGTTTATTCAGATACATTACTGCATCAAATCTCACGTGGAAGAGGTTCCAATCGATCCCTCATATGTTTGGCAAAAAGCTGTACAGCTCTGAGGTAGGCCATGTAAGGTTCAAAGTAAGCCAAAGAATCAGGATCTTTTTCTCCTTGTCTGGCCAGCCAATCACCAATCCTGAACAGAAAAACAGAAATCAGAACTGACAGCTACTGCTAAATGCACCCACATCTGGCTGTATGCACTTGTGTCATCTGCAGCTGGTGTTGTCCAAACGTTGTTTAACCTCTCCAGCCAGTCAGACATGTTTCCGTTGTACATCATGAAATGTTCCAGAGAGGGAGCTGTAAAATTAGTAAAGAAGGCCGCGAGAGCAGTGGAGTACTGGGTGGTTGATTCAATGTATTCTTCCCAATCAATCTCGTAGTCAGATTCTTCCACCATCCTAGTAAACTGATAGGAATTTAAAATTGTTTTAGACTATTTATGTGGCATGAAACCAATCACCTCTGCTCTTATTGTCGGCCAATTCCAGCTTAATTCCAATTCGTTTACGATTGCAGTGTAGTTGGCTTGACAGATCAGGTCTACCGCTTCTTGCTGCTTGCCAGTGATACTGGTAATACCCAGTGCTCCACCACACAGCGCAGAGATTGCGTTGGTTGTGTTCATTGATTGAACAACCTGGAATAAACAATTAGGTGACAATCCAACTGAAGCAATATTGACTCACCTTTGCAAAGTCCACTTGTACACCCAACAGATTCTTGAAGAGCTCAGGGGCCAGTGCAAAAGCATCAACTGCATAGTTGAGAGTGGTGTCTGATCCTCCCAGGACATCTCGCAGTGTAGCATTGTTCACTGTGGAGTAATGTAGAGATTAGGTAGTCTAGCTACTTTAATTAATTTCACGTGTAAAGCTTACTTGGTACTTTGTCTAACTTTCCAGAAATCACATCCATGAACATTTGAGCTCCTTTGTAAACCTGACTCATCTCCTGCCAGTCCAAATTGCCTCCAAATGATTGCTGCAGTGTATTCAGCAGAGGACCGTAACTATGTGATAAAAAGGTGGAATTATATATTGCCAGATCACATGAAATGTCGAGCATACGCTTGTACGCTGGTTCCATCCATGGAGAAGAGACCCATGCCTTCAAGGTACTGGTATACACCAGGCAGTTGTTGCAACTGGCTCCATGTCATATTGTAGATGGACGAGAACTCCTCCATGACTTTGGTCAATAATTCTGTGTATGAGTTGTTGCCAAATATTTCCAGACTTTTTCTGAATTCTTTGTATGTTGATGCAAAGTCATCAAATGTCAAACTGGTGTTAGGGGCTGTCATGATCTGGAAGCAGAGGGGTGGTTACTCATGAACAGGATGAAAACAGATGATTGGAGGCTAATTTCAAGTATATACCTTCCTAACTAAGCCCATGTAATCGATGTTTGATGTGAGGTCAGCCGTCAGTTCAGTAACATTAAATTTACACAGGTTGTCAATAAGAGCCACAGCGTCGACATCATCAGGCAGAATAAAATATTCTTTCAGTTTGTTGACATCACAAAGTGTCGACATGATGTCTTCCTCTCTGAGATTCATCAATGAATTCAGCTGTAAATAGGATTTTTCAAGTAAGCCATTCAATTTCGCATTAAAGATTGTACCTTTTCAAACCGGAGTTTTGCTCCAGCTAATAGTTTGATCATTTCAGGATTTGAGTTGGCATAGTCATCAATCAAACGGCCATATGCATCACCCAAGAGGTCAGTCAATTGAATTGCTGAACTCTTTCCACTCAACTGCTCTGTTATTTCGTTAAAGTAGTCCATCACAGCGACCATAGTGTTGAAGTAGGTCTTGAATAAGTCCCCTCCCACGGGAACTCCTAGCAGACTTTGCATGGATTTCCAGTACATCTTGAGAACAACATCAAGATCAGTGAAGTCATTGGACGCTATGACCCGTTGAAGAGCAGCCTCAATTTCAGCCACATCAACAAGGCTGTCAGTCTCAAAGCTGGGATTAGTTATCAAAGTTTGGAGAGCTGTGTTAAACTTTTCGTATGAAGCCAAGTATGCTGTCAGATTGAATGCTGTTTGGCCAGCAATTGCGCTGGTCAGCCTCTCTTGTGCTTCATCCACGCCTACAAGCTTCATGATTTCAGCAATCAAGACAGTGTCGTTTATCCCGCATAGCAATCTCAGTGCATGATCTACATCAATTGTTTCAGGTAGGTCGAAGAAGTTGCGATAATATTGAGCATCCTTGCTGCATATGAATTCCATTGCATTGGGCTGCGCAAATGTCTTAGAGAAGAAGTCAATGAGGCCTTGAACGTTATGCGCAGTGGCACCGAGTGTGCCTTCTACGATATCTGGGGTGAGCGACAGAAATTCCTCCGCGAATGACCGCAGAGCTGGCGTGTCTTTCAGAATGTCCTCTAGGGTAATGTTCACTGCTGTCATATCTTCCAGTCGCCCGCTCATCACCTCCATGAGAGACGCCATCACTTCCAGCATCATGGTGTCGTTTCCTGCGAGTGATGCCAGTTGAACAAGCATGGAAGAGTATCTGAGAAAAGCTAGCAGTTTTATGGAGTATTTCATTAATGGTAAGTCATACGTGTTGATGGCCTGTGTTGGATCTTGAGCAGATTCAGTGTAGGAGGACATGGCTCCAATCCAGGCAGTGATATTTGTCCATTGTTTGCGGACATCCAACTCAGCAGGGCTCTTCATTAATTTGTCATAATTCTCACGGAATAAGTAGTAGTTTTGGATCAACTCGGCCCAGTCGACTGTGCCATTCAACGCAGGCTTGAAGGATCATTTCCAATGAATATAATGAATTCTGAATTTCCGAAAAACAGAAACTTTACCTGTTCAATCAGATGGAGTTCCACTTTCATTTCAGAAATGAGTTCCATAATATCAATAGAACAGAATTTTTCCTTCAGTTTTTTCAGATCAATATCACGGCTTTTGGGAAGTACGATATAGTCTGTGATATCACTCATAGGGTGACATAACTTTGTTAGGGCAATTATCACATTGTCCTGCAGCATCTGGGTGAACTGGTGAGCAAAAAAATGCATTTGTGTTTTCTTGAGTTATCTGAGGATACTAACCTTTGGCTCATTAAGGGACCCAAGAATAATTGACACCAAATCAGGAGCATTTTCCATAAAGTCCATCATTTTTTGAACGTTTGGTGAATTGGGAAAGAGATCTCTGAGGACGAATCCAGTACCTGGCCAAAGAAAAAGGATGTTCAATTGAAATCCGACTTGCAAAATACTCACGGTTGGTGACAAGATCCATTTTCTCTGTGAGAACAAGAAATGCGATGTTCCAGCCACCAACGAATCCTTTCAAATCTTTGGCGTCCACGAACAGTGCAAGAGAATCAAGCGACCCTGTAATTCTTGAAAGACGATACAACGTAAATGCAACTTACGAGCGTATATCAGTTGTAGGTTAAGAACTCACTGCTCCATAGAGAATTCCTGAGCTGTCACTTCAGTTCCTAGCTTAGTGATTACACTCGACCAAACACTTGAGTTGTAATTCAGCATGGCAGAAAGAGAAGTAGGGTCCGCAAATTTCCCCAAATGCTGTTGGAAGGACATGATTCTGGTGACCAAAGCTGTGATATTTAAAGGTTCTTCTGACGGCTGGGCCTAACCGAAAGTTGTATAGGTTTTGAACCAAGCTTAACATGCAGGAGCTTACCTGGGTCAACATTGGACTCATGATCTGGGTGTACATATGCTCAAGTTCAGTCTTCAGAGCTGTGCCATTGTACAGGCAGAGAATCTCTTCAATTCGGTTCATATCAATATCAACTCCCTCAGGTATTGAGATGAATTCGGTGATCGTTGAGGGATCAGCACATATGTCTTGTTCATTGGACAACTTCTCAATGAAAGTTTGGAGCTGTTGGATGGGATTAAACTTATTAGATTTCATCCCATTGCTACATGTTGTTACCTTCACAGAATCCATGATAGACGCCAACATAACTTGCACAAGATCATCCTGCACTTGCAACAGTGCAAAGTAACGCTTCAGGTTAGGATATTGTGTGACCGCAGATGACCAGTCTGAAAATCAAGGTCAGTAAGCATAAGAATCATCAATATCCATGATAAATTCACCATCTGTGCTCAGCGCAGTTTCCATGACTTTAGATAAAGCATCGATGTAGGCGAGAACAACGTTGGATTCAGAGTTCATGGCGCTGAACACTTGAACCATTTGGGCAGTGAAGCTGAAAGAAAGCAGATAAGAAAAACTGGTTCTCAAGGGTTGTCATATGTCTTACTCGCTCAGTGCATCTGGGGAGTCTGTTCTCATGTACAGATCAGTCCATACTGCTGTCCAATTTGTTTTGTAGAACCATTGGTAATCTTGGTTCCACGTACTTGATGAGATCTTCATTTCAATGTCCACTAATCCTTTGATATTCGTGACTAATGTCTCCGCACTGACAGAGTTGGGTGAGGCCTGAGGGGAAATATTAGCAGGTAAATAAATTATGAGCTGTTTTATTTCAGTACTGTGACAGTCCAATAGGCCGCCATTTCCATGGCCAGAGCAGTTGTGTTAATCTTGCACAGATCCTGCATTGCCATTTCAAACTCTTCTTTGTGATTGGCTCTCACTACGAAGATATCATTGTATGCTTCGTCGACACATATTCCCGTAACTCCTTCAGCTAAAGATTGGCTCAACTGCAAAAATTATATTTGTAGCTGTTGATGTCATGAACATATATATTTGTTTACAGCTTGCGACTTGATTGCAGAAGTGTATGTGAATGTTTCGTAGAGAACCGGAAAGTACTTGAGGTTTGTCAGCAGCTTCTGTGCTTCGGGGTTTCCTTCGAGAAGCTCGTGGAGGTTCACGGTTCCTCCTAGGCGAGGAAAATATAGTAATACTACATGTATAATTAGGGCAGTTTGAAACCTACCAGCCCATGACTGCTGCATGTCAATGAGAAACAAGACATATTGATTCATCTCGGTGAGGTAAGCCGAAGGAATGCTGGCCACTGCTTGTCCCAAGCTTGTGTACAGATTCGTCTCAAGTGATTGGGTCATACTAAATATATAGGTTACATTATATTCCGAGATGGAATTATGATATTCAAGAGAGCATACTTGTCGGTGTTCATGTATTCGAAGGATTTCGTCACATCCTCAAACACTTTGCGACTGAATTCTTCCCATTTGGCATCACTAAAAAGGTCAGTCAGAGATCCGAAGTTTATGTTCACGGTAGTGCTCGTCAGTTGCGTTAAGAGAGCAGTCATTTGGTTGGACTTGATGACGATATCACCGATGCTGATGTTGATCTTGGAGGCTTCCGGGTCATATGCAGTAGATATCTATGAAGGACAACTATTTAGCAATTGCACATCTCACAACCAAACCTCTACCGCATTGGTATACTTTGCCACGGTATCACTGGCAAGACTCCCAAGAATCTCAGCTATAGACTCGTTTCCATTCTCGCAAATGAGATTTTTCAGTGCAGAGTTTGAGTTCAAGGTTTCTGCTAAAGTTGGCAGGATATCCTGATATGCATTGCCATTGGTGCAAAACGTCTCCAGTGTGTTCCAATTCGCAGTGATGGCTTCAATCTGCAAGGAGGGTTTTTTTTGTGATCATAAAATCGTGTATAATCGATATAATTACGTACTTTTGTTTGCTGCGTAAGCAGTGCCATTATGTCATTCAGAAGTTTCTCGAATGTTTCTGGGCCGATTAACATCAGAATCTGGTTCATTTTGCTTGAAAACATGTCCGAAAAGTTGACGGCTCCGGAATCTTGAAATAAAATATACTAATTCGTGACAAATGAATATGAATTCTTACCATTGATTTGCGTCAGGATGTTGTTTCCAAAGGTGTAAAATGCATCGTATATCTTCAATTGTTGCACAATGGTCGCTCCGATGAAATCATCATCCCCTGACATGGACAGTAAGGTTGGGAGGATGGTATCATCGATGGTTTTCATGAGATTTCTGTAATGATGGTATATGTGATACCAGATTGATTCCTGAGTCATTGACCTTACGTTAATGTTTCTTCACTGTTGGTGAAATTCATTGTAGTCACCCGAGCCATGGTTTTCTCTAAGACTTCCATATCCACAGAATTTCCATTTAAATTCTGAATCATGGGCATGATGAATTTCATTATCGAAGTCATGCTGAAAAGAGTAATTCATAAATAATTGAATATGGATTTGATATGGTGTCTTGCACGTACTCAGCCAGTTGATTCAGGTCCATTTTCTTGAATGTTTCATCAAAATCCTTCATTGCTGTTGTCAAGGTCGTCACGTCGAGCATGTTGGTTGGCAGCATGGCCATTAAATCCTGATCTGTCATTGTCATGTTTTGCATATGGGACAGAAGCAAGCCTGCATTGTCCATTAACTCTTTCATGTCCATCTCATAATCTCTCGGCATCAAGGTCACATTGAAAGCCATCAACGCTTTAGTCTGTTAAAACTAAATTTAGCAAGAGGCTTTGTTTACATCACTCGACTTTACCGATTGCATGACACGGCCTGTGATGTAAGCGACGCCAGTGTTCGATGCCATTACCTCAGTGGCCAGCGTGTTGTAATCGATGCTACAAAGCTTCTTTTCGAATTCAGCAGCTTTTTCTTTGTCCTCGAAATCAATGGCACTTGTGATTTCTATGCCATCACATAGTTTAACATTCGAGAAGTCAACCTCAAAGATCATCTTCATCATCTACAAATGCTATGCTATATGAAATATGGAATGTGTACACTGGATTTAAACCTTTTCGGGATTCAGGACAGTGTTTTTGATGGCATCCATTGCAGCCGGCATCATGTCCATACTGTCTCGGAAAACATCTTGCAGAATAGTCGAGTTAGCAAGAGCGGCATCAAAATTTATGCTACCATCTATGAAAACAGGACATGCAGATTTATCGATTGAGACAGGTAAACAAACCATTCATCATTTTCATCATGGCGTTGGTGTCCTTGAGGAGCTCATTGCCGTAGTAAGCATAATACTTGATGACATCGGAAACATTCACCATGCTGTTGCTGAAAGACTGGTCCAGCATGTCCATCAGTCCGGTGGTCATTTCAGTAACCCTGGTGAGTAAATTGTAACCAGCATTCAGAGAATTAAAACTCAAGACCCACCCTTGGTTGTTGGATGAAGACAAAGCCATGAGCATGACGTACACATCGTTCATGGCCTGCTGAAAATTTCCAATGGTTTCTGCACTGAATAATTTCTTGAAGGCTCCGAAAGACAGGCTTTGAGCTGATGTTGCTGCAGAGGCTGCAGAGGATGCTTTTAACATGTTCGCCAATCTGGTCCAGTTGAATTTCTCATTTACCAATCCTTCCCTCTCGATGTTCTGAAAACCGAGTTAATGTACGTCAAGGATATGTCATGAATTGATACCAACTTTCATGAAGACTGCAATGTGTTCATTGTGCGCCCAGACCTCTTCCATGGTGGCACGTACAGTCTGAATGATCCCTTCCAGAGGGATGCCTCGGGGAATCTCAAACAGGTTAATAAATTCCTCACAGTCGGGCTTGCAAATCCGGGATGCCCATTCAAGGTCACTGGTCACTTCTTCAATTTTTGCAGAATCTGATAACGTTTTAGCCATGGCTGATAGCAACTGAGGCCCGTGTTCCATTCCTTGGTACAGCAGTACCATGAAAGCACTATCATTGGCTAGGATATCTGGATTCAAAATAAGTAAATTTGTTTCACTAACAAAGCCAGAAAAATGTACCCATTAGGAATTCATTTTGCAGCAGTGAGAATTCTGCATAGACTATTGCGATTTCCAAGATGGGGGCCATCTGTGGCCAGACGGGCGATGACTCCACCATTGGACCCAAAGTAGTTGTCATGCTTTTCAGCCTGCAAAATTAGCACAGTGAGAAGAACCAGATGCATAGATAGGATTCACTGACAAAGCACTGCTATAAGATGCCTGGATGGAAGTGAGTTGCATGAGGTGTTTGTCAGCATCCAATCCAGAGACCCCAAGGTTCTGCAGAATTGACTCCCAAGGATTTGGTGGATAGGCAAAGGTGAAGAAGCCCGAGATATCATTCAATAGTGCTGTGGTATTGGTAGCATCCATTGATTGCGGGTTCATTAGATCCCGTATCCATATTTCGAACTGAAAGATATGATCCAGTGATGACTTCAACATGAGAGTTCATTGTACCTTTGCTTGCAGGTCAGATAAGTCAAACGCGGACGAGAGTTCATCTGCAACACCTTCCAGGTTCTTGTTGCAGAGTAAATTCCTAGCATTCTCTGTCGTGATAAGTAATTTGCCTTCGTCGTTTGTGAATAGCATCTTCAGAGTACTGTCTTCACAAAAGATGACGTTCAAATCTTTTGTGTTGTCGATGATGACCTTCGTGAATAAGTTAGCACTGTAACGCATAACCATCTAAACAATATTGTGTACCTGGAGTTTCTTGTTGTTAGAAATGAGTTCAATCAATGTTGATGTGAGCTCTTCAGAACTCAAGATTTCTTCCAGCAACTCTCCAAATTCTGGGTTCTCTGTGAGGAGTGCGTCTAAGCGCTGGGGTAAATCTACGAAGCGTAGGGAATGTAAGAATGTCACACTGATTGACATCATAGCAACCTACCAACTGTTCGGTTGCGTAGTGTTTGCAATATATCTACAACAACGCGACTGCTGTAGTAGAACATGTGGAGATCTTGGCTGAAGTTTCCACTTGCTTTGGCAACAGCGTCGAAGGTTCCCAGGATAGGCTGAAGCTGGTATGCCAAACTATCCACAAATACAACACAATGACGTCAAATTCAATAGTGAACCACCTACTTCAGCTCCGTAGCAGATGACCAGCCTACAGATCTTTCGGCAGACTGGGCAATCTGCTGCCACATTCCTTGCACCCCTCCAAGATTATCAGCACTCTTGAAGAACGTGCTCATTATATCTGAGAAGCTCAACGTGGACCCAAGTAGCCTCTCTGCTGTGATGTACAGCTCTGTCCAGTTAAGAGTCGAGAGTGTTATGTCCAGTTGATCTTTTTGTACTCGTTCCACCTGCAGGGGATAGTTATTCAACACTGCGGTCACATTGTGCCCAACTTACGCTTGCAATGAGATTCTGATAGTTAAAAATCTCAGACATATATTCATTCAGTTGTTCGGGATCTAGTTCGCACAGAGACTCTTGAAATGCTTTCATTTTAGATTGACCCTCTCGATTTGAATGTCTAAAGAGTTTCACAAATCCTGGATCCACACAGAGAAGTTGATGCGCGTCAGGGTCGGCGACAAACCAATCGAGTTGTTGACTCATCTGAAAATCGAAATAATGGCATCCGCCAGATATATCATACGAGTGAATTACCATCACGATATCCAAGTGTGCCTGTGATAGCAAATGCATAATATCCCGACTGATGTTAACTGATTGCCGGATCATCGAATCTCCGTCCGCTGTCATGGTTATCAAGTCACCAAGTGTCATCGGCAAATCTTTTTAAAACATAATATTTAATACAACTTGATGGAACAATCTCATAATTATTTGTACCATGCAAATCTTTGACCCCATTCTGCACCCAGTGGGCTCCCATGTAACCGGTCGCTACCACTTTCTTGAAATCGCTCCACCAAGGGTAGCGTTCGAACTGTGACGTCACGAAAGGTTCAATGTCTCTCAAAATTTTCTGAAAACTGGTGACACCGAAGATGATCATTATACGCAGCGATAAAAACCCACATCGCTCACCTGTGAACATCAAATGCATCCATGCTTTGTTGGTAATAGTCCACAGCTTTGTTCACCCATTGGGTGATATTCTGAAGATTTGAAGCACTTTTCATGAGTTCGTTGAATGATCTGGTCTCAATCAGGACATCCAGCATGCTACTGATATCCTCCATCATCATCGCATCGTCATAATCTCCAACAACTCTCTCAAGTTTAGACAGCTAAACAACAAAACTTCCATTGGTATCAAATCACAAGACTTCAGGTGAGCAAACCATGCGAATGATGTTGGAGATTGAGATCTGCTTCTGTGTTTCAGTGACGATGTCAGGCACCAGTGAGTCGTTGATGTTGCACAGCGTCTCAGAGACTTTGGCGACCCCGACTGGACTAGGAATTACCAAGAACTCTTTCAGTTGATCCGGATCGCATGCTATTCCTTTGAAGTCCACAAAATCTGTCAGGTCGTAAATCTATGGATAAACGAGTATTGATAAACAACATGTCACATTCGGATGAAAATTTACTAACGCGCGTAATGTTGATTTGTGACTCCATGATGGCATCAACCACTTCCGATGGTATGATTTTCCGATCGACAAAGTATGCCTTGACTTCAGTCGGGTTTTTGAAAATGTCTGATACATTGAGCTTCATCCCTGTGATTATGGTATAATTGTAAGTGTATTCAGGCATGATACCCGGGACAGTGGCTATAGTTTACCGATCAACTCTTTGATGTCTGGATTTTCAATCAGTTCGTTGAGTCCTTTGAATACGCTTTGTGCCTTAGGTAGACTTCTGATCATATTGCGAGTAAGGTTGGCTTCAGAGTACAAGGGACCAACAGCCTTGAGGAACTGAGCCATCCTGGAAGAAAGTCAGTCTGAATCTCTTAATTCAGGTCAGGTTAAAGTTCAGCCCACCGTGGGTCAGTTTTGATGTCGGCGTTTGCTTCATCCTCGTGGCAAACATTGTCCAAACCACAGACAAAACTTTGTAGAAATCGGAATCCGCTGTTGGGCAATGCTCTGGGTGCATAATGGCCTTGGGTTAAGAAGAAGAGTGGATTAATTCAGGCGCAATTAAAATTCCAAGAACTCACAAGTGGGTTTGGAAATTGGCGGCGATGTCCTCCTTACGAGAACAACCACGGTGAAAATAAGAACAGGCCAGAGTATTTCAAGGAAAAGGACCATCTGTAAAATTAAATGGCGAAGAATGCATGGCTGACCGTAATCTGTGAGTGTACTGACCGGTTGCCTCTTGCGCTGGACGATGGCTTTCCATAGCATCAGACCCAACATTTTCAGGGCTCCCATTGTGGCGTTTTAGTTGTCTGTTACCTTTCAAACTTCATAACTGCTGTGTCGGTACTGAAACATCAGAGCCAAAACATACGTGTTTAAAATGCGCAGCGCTAAATGCCCTTTTCGCCGTTGAAGTTATTCAGGCAGAGAATCAACACCTTTAAAGGGTGCTGGCCCCTCTCCAGACTAAATAGTCCTACGCCAACCTTTAAAGTAAGACTTGGTGCATGTGAACTAATACACCAATGCACCGCGATGCACACGCAATACTTCGTTTAATTTTATAAGTGCTCAGCAATCTTTGTTTGACAATATTTACGATGGATACATTTAGAAAGATTATGTAATGAGTTTGAGAATCAATCAACCAATTAATCAACCAACCAACCAATCAACCAATCATTCAATCAATCAATCATTAATTCAATCAATCAATCAATCAATCAATCAATCAATCAATCAATCAATCAATAATTCAATCAATCTATCAATCAATCTATCTATCGATGTATTTATTTATAAAAATACAAAGGCATGCGCTACTCTGCGTCGAACAGGAAATGTCTGCGATATAAAATAGAAAAACATAGAAACATAGAAAAATACAGTCACCTGGCGTTAAAAGCTAAAATAATTAAGAAGGAAATTGTGCAAATGTGTTTTAAAATTACCCAAGGTGGCATGGGACTAAAACCGGCAACCAATATATTTACTCTGATTGAGATCATTATTTTCTCTATTGAGTAACATGTACAGGTAGTGTGACAATGACCGCAAATATTCACATTTGATCAGTTATTATGCTAATGTATACACTCTATGTAGACCTTGCCATCATATGCAAATAAGTACTTGAAGAGATGGCAGTGCAATGACTGTATGACAATGTTTTCGATTGGACTGAATATAATACGGTGGTTCGGGGTAATGCGAAACCTCGCAAGCATGACGATCACGATCAACACATTTAAACTATTTTTTCCATTATCGGTCTATGTGATTATTTTATACTAAACTTTTTCTCATCACCTGAATAAGTATGCATTGCTATTTCAATAGAAACCACATTAAAGTTTACTTGGCAGCAATAATTATAAACCATATTTCACGTGAATATCATATTTCTGGTATCAGGCAAATTAGTTATGATTTTATTTGAAAGAACGAACAGTGCTACAAAAAAGCTTATAACTGACCGGATATTCTCCAATTTGTGTATTTTGTGGAGAGGATGCGTATATTACATAAAGAACATCAACAAATATATATATATTGCTTGCACTCTAATGTTTCATGCATCAATACCTCGTACACAGGTGAGTGGAAAGGAAAAATAAAATGATGGCATAAAGTAGAATTTGGCATTTATTCTTGGGAGCCAGGTACGACGGCCTCTAATTGAGACCGTGTTACAAAAACTCATACGACGACTCGTCAGCATATTTTCTTAAGGACAAACCGATGTGTGTGAAAATATTAAAGGATGCTTCAACTGCTTGTGATTAAGTGCATGACTAAGGTGCATGCTATCTGTATTCTAAAGGTAGGTCAAGTAATAAAAAATAAAGGATTTTTCTTTCATATTGACGATCTTCCAATGGTTTTAAATGGCAAAGGTTGCTTTTGAATTGTGAGGAAAAAAAAAGGAAACTGAACACCAAGCAAACAACTGTATGATAACTAATTCATTTACGAGGGTTATAGCAGCCAGTGTGCGCGGGTGCAAGAGTTAGGATAGACATCGATGCAGACAATGACGTGCAATACTTGTTTTTACAAGTCTACCCAGAGCACAAATAAACTCATGTGTGTGCACTATTTTTTTTTTTCAGCTTAAAAAGCAACCATCACAGAGGGTTGTTGATACGCACGTTGAGGAGAAGCTCGCTTAGACAGGTAATGCATGAAACTGTTCACGATTCAGATGCAGACGTAGATATTCCACATAATTTGAAAATCTAGGCATACAGGAGGGCCCATTCAATATGGAAGAATATGAGAAAGCTAAGAAAGCACTAACGGAAGGGAAAGCAAGTGAAGAACATGACATAACACCTGAGGTACTCAATGGTATTATTCTAGATTTCTGTAACATCGTCTTGTCAAATGGCAAAGAGGCACCTGACCAATGGTCTGTAATTAACATCATACAGATACCAAAAGGTAGTAACTACAAGGGCATCTGCTTCAGCTCGCTAATGGCTAAAGTCTACTACAAGATGATTCTGAACAGGATAAGACTCCGCTTGGACCCGCTTCTCGGGCCAAACCAAAATGGCTTCCGGACTGGCAGAACAATCACCAGTCAAATCATTGCACTTAGAAGAATAATAGAGGGAATAAAGGAATACAACTTAAAAGCAGTGATAACTTTCATCGACTTCAAGAAGGCTTTCGACATGGTCCACAGAGGCATGATGCTGAAGATTCTAGAGGCATATGGCATCCCAATCAGCCTAGTCAATGCAATACCGGTTGGACACAAAAACACTCGAGCGCCAGTTCTCACGCCAAACGCACAAACCGAGGAGTTTCAGATACACAGCGGAGTCTTACCGGGTGATACACTAGCCCCGTACATCTTTGTTATAATGCTGGATTATGCCCTGAGACAATACATCAATAAAAAAGAAGAAGAGCTTGGTTTCCAGCTGCACAGAAGGCAAAGTAGGCGTAAAGGTCCGGTGGTGGTAACTGATCTTGACTTTGCAGACAATATCGCCCTGCTATCTGAGCAAACTAAACAGACCCAAGACCTACTGACCAACGTAGAGACTTTCGCAGCACAGATAGGAATGGAAATGAATGCCAAAAAAACCAAAGTCATGGCCTATAATGAAAGCGATGAGGTTAGAATTATAACTAGAGATGGATCACAAATGGAGGTATAGTGCAATATTTCAAGTATTTGGGATCATGGATTGACAGTATGGAAAAAGACATCAAGATTCGTAAAGCTGAAACTTAGAGAGCCCTCAATAAGTTCAATAAAATCGGGAAATCCAATCTTTCTAGAGGCATTAAGATCAGCCTTCATAGCAGTCAGTCAATGTAGTCAGTGTTTCTCTATGGAAGCGACACTTGGACGTTGACAGAGAAGCTAAGCAGACAATTAGATGGCTGCTACACCAGGATGCTCTGAACTGCGCTCAACATCCATTGGAACCAACGAGCAATTGTATGGCAGTCTCCCTAAAATCTCCGCAAAGATCAGGAGAAGAAGGCTAAAGTTTGCAGGACACTGCAGAAGAAGTGATAGGGAAATAGCTGCTAACCTCGTGCTCTGGACCCCGAAACATGAACAGAGAAAGCAGGGCAGACCAGCGCTAACCTACATTGACCTATTAAAGAAAGACACCTGACATCCCAGCAGATGAGCTCAGCCAACTGCATGAGCGACAGGACAGTGTGGCGGCCCATCATTGCTCGAGCGGACAGATGACCGCTCGCCATAAGTCAAGTCAAGTAAGTTCACGATTCTGACTTAGGATCTTATCGAAGGAGCATTACACAATGTCACGCACCCGAACATTGCGTGTGTATGGGCTCCATAGGCGTACGGGTAGACCTACTGCGTGACCATGCCGAACGGCAGTTAAGAGGTCATGTGCTTCCAGCTGTCAAATATAATGCCAATATGAGCAGCAGTTGCCGGTCGACTTGGCTCTTTGCCGACGCATCATCAACATCGGGTTATGTACAAGAATACCAAAACTGATGGTACAATTATTTTGAGACATGCTACTTTAACCCCTATTGGTAGATCTCTGTGATACAGCCTGCGCAGTCTTGATAACGATAAAAGTGAAACATACGTGGCACAAGAAGACGAAACCATAGTTTTATTATAAAAAAAGTGCGCACTGAAATTGCAATGACGAAAAATTTCATCTGGTAAAATTGCCAAAATTCATAAATTTCCCATCAGCGAAGAATCTCAGAAATATTTTACTTTCCTTCGTGATTATTCACATGAAGGATATGATTTATAGTGCTTTGATGGTAATATAATACACAGAGTAATGGAACGTTGGAGCGTTAAATGGCGACAAATAATAAAATTGGATTTTTAAAATGACGGACAGTTTCCTTCGGCAAGTGTACAGAAAGAAACTTCCCTCACAAGAAGCTTGTCTCCATATCTATGCATGGGTGTTTCTAGAATTCGGGAACATCACCATGGCAACCAAGCAGCTTCAACCTCCCTAAGCTGTCCATTAAATATATTTGGAAACCCTAGTCACCCCAATGAGCGAAAGTTCATCTGAATTAATCTAAAAATCATTCAGAAATGTTTCCATACGTCAACGAGTTTATTGATGTTGCGTCGTGAGTTGTTTTTGGCCTTAACAAAAGCAACAGTTTAAGTAAATGGATTAGGAAAGAAATCCGCTTTCAATATCTCGATCACAAAAGAGCAAATAATTGAAGTTATATTGGTGTTTACTGTTCTATTCATGCATTCTTGATAAGCATTACGTGACATTTCACATAACAGTTGTTGATAGGATAGTGAAATACTGATACTGAAGCCAAGCATACCCAGAACAGTAACACAAAGAAAAACTGTTAATTGTCAGCAGACAATATTCTCACCTTAATCATTCCACGATATCACGAATTTCTACAAGCACAGCTGATTGCATTCAAGTAGCAAAACCCAGACCAGACGACGAATATACTCAATGTTCTATTTGAGTCGGATGCGTTGTGGGAATCACGATGCCTGCCATGACGGAGGTCCTGTGACCATGGTCAGTGCATTGGTCAGCGGTGATCGCAGCGTAATGTCTGCTTCACGGACGCCCAATTAACGTGATCATGAGATCTTGTAATTGCACCTTCCTCACGGCTCGCAATAATTTTCTCCGCGTGCATCGTTCATGAACTATTGATACTCAACAACGGTTTATACGAAATGTATAAATTAATAAATCCTTCCTTTTATAATCTCAAGAGCAATCGATCGATCTCATTTCAAAAGCATACATATCTTCTCCAGCCGATTATAAATATTAATTTAATACCGTTGGGAGGATTTTTTTGGTGAATATTTCCATTATGGTGAGCATAGTCAGTCCCTTAATTAAAAATTCACCTGGGAATGGTTCAACAGGGCACTCGTGTAAAGAATCGTCGCGAACTATCTTTAAAGGGAAAGGCTCCGAGGGAGAAACCCCGGTCCCGGACTTCTGTTCGTGCACCCTTGCTAGCGTCCCTGTTATCCAGAAGGGGTTTGCCACAAGTAATTAGCTGTGTTTTATATTTCTAAACGATACATTACCATTATACTATAATACCGTTTTGTGCATGACCTTAGATCAAGGAGTGCAATGGGGTTTTGACGATTACATCTCATCAACATATCAAAGGAAACTGCGCTGACTGAGGTCTACGGTGACACAGCAAGGATGGTTAAATACCTAATCTAAATATAAACTACATAAAATTATCTCTTTTCTGCGTTTCCATTTATGTATTTTCAAGCAGCTTACTTCCCCGTTAAGCTGATGAACAAACGAACAAACAAACGGAATTATTCCTCTGATAAAAGGATAATTAAGTGCGAACCGATGCAACCACACCTGTGCGATATGTTTTTATATCGTTTTAAGTTTATGCAATGGGTTGTATAATGTATAAAATGCAACATTAGTGCAAATAACAGACAGCGAATTTGGGTCGATCTCGGTCTGAATAAGCAAATAAGAGGATCGCATTCAGATTAGTTATCATACAAAATTGCTTCAGATCGTTTTGAAATAAAGAAGAAGATTATAATATGCATCCGGATTTGAGTAGATTAGTCCATGTAATGATAATTATCAATCACATATGATTATTCAACTTATTGGTGGTTGACGATGAACCGTTCAAACTGTTTTGTGCAGTGAAACCCGGGGGTCGTACAACCTCCATCGGTCGTTTCGTAGGGAAACAATCAGATGTACAAATTAGTGGCTCACTAAAACTATAGATCAGATGAGTAGGCCTACCTTCTCTTTGATCAACATTATATATACAGCATGATTGAGCACAGAGGTCACGAGGACCTTATATTAAACTTAAATTTGCGTATGATATATAAATTAAGCCGGAAGGCATAAAATAACTATTCGTTGTGGTTGACAACCCTCGTGAGGCAAAAGCCAAAGGTCAAAGGCCAAGAAGCCCGTGGATTCAATGCTGACTGAAGAATTTTGAATTTGAATTAAATTACCAAAAGGATTCCGGATGCGATAACCGTGTTGATAAAGGGATGGGGAACTAAATTTTAGGTGATGTTCTATTGACTCATAGCACCAATTGATAGCATTCCGTGCCAAGAACACCCTGCCTGGATGTAAGCGTAAGGAAATAATGCATTCCGAATATCGGGGTTAGCATTGCGACTATGGGAGAATGGCTTCCATTGCGAAGTATAGGAGGCAAACGTCAGCTGATGGCTTGGTTTGGCTGATGGCTGATTGGTTCCGTTCCCCTCGCGAAGCTATCGATTTCAGCCAATCAGAGCAGAGCATCTTCGCCATAAAAGGACATCTTTGTTGTTTACGAAACGAAAGCGCATGCGTGGTGCACTCTGGCTGACCTTTTTACTGTTTCAGGATGAGAAACGTGGTAGGTGTCCTAGAAAATCGCTTGTTAAAATAAGAAAAATAGCGAAAAATATTTTTTGTTTGCGCCTGAATGGTGGCAAAATGATTATTCTATCTATTTCCGAAAAGAAAATAAAAAAATATCAAGGGGTTTAGTCGCAGGACAAGGTGATATGACGAGGCCCATTGTAAAAGATGGGGAACTCGGTGTTTCATCACAGCGACTGACGTCACGCCTAATTAGCATTATATCTCCCGCGAAATCGTTAGCGATGATATTCCTTGTGTGAGCCAGGCATAGGAATCATTTATGGTGCATCAAATAACGACTCAAAGTCCATTTTCAACCAGTTCTCCCTCCCTATAAGTCTGTTCTGATGTAATACTTCACGGTCGGAGATTCGAACTCTGACCTCCCAGATAGCAACTGTCGAGGTAAAAGTTTGAAGCTCCAACAACTCGAATAACGGTGCCAGTGAAATCATAACTATCTCTTCTTTAGAACTATTTGTCGTTTCAGCTTTAAAGATACTTCCAATAAGGTATTATTCAAACGTACTTTGGCTCAATGTGTTGAAGAAGCATTTCCCTTGGACTCAAAAGAATCCATCATCAATTTTGATCTAATTGAATTATTATTTCAAAGAAGTAATGTGTATAATCAGCTATTGGCAAAGTAACTAATTTCATTTCATGGAGTCATTTTATTCTTGTTCGATATATCGATGAACTTACGTACCTGATCAAGAAAAGTATAGTCTGAATGGTCTGAAAAAGATATAATTTATAACATAAAAGATCCGCATAGAACACGCTGAATTCCTTCGCACATTACAGGCCAAATGCATGTGTGCAATGCTGATTGATTCACCGGCAACCACGTCATGATCAATTGATCAATCTGTGTGTTCGGAAATATGAGATTCCAAAGTAATTGTCTATTGATCAAACTGTATTATTTGATTAAATGTTTTAACTTTAAACTCAATCACACGTACATCAATCTGAATTTTGTTTGCTATATGATATCAATTTTCATTTTCAAGAGTATTTTATGTTTGAAATCAGGAATATTATTGGAATGACAGAGTTTTCCCAACTGATAGCCCCTGGATACAGCCATTGAGGTGTCAACTGTCAAGACATTCTCAAACAGTGAATACTTAGCAATTGGCCCTTGAACTCTGAGTGTTGTTCTCTAATTAGCAGTACGTCAACAAAAGGTTGACCTCACAGGAGCATGCTCATTATACACAAAGAATATCGCCTCGATCATAACCTCTGTCATACAAACTCCCATAGATATAAATAAATTCCAGTGGACGTAGCTTAAATTAGCTTGACACATCGATTGGACAATGTTTTAGGGCTTAAAGTTATACTACTTGATTAACAATATGAGTACATGCATGTTATTAGCATGTTTGATTACATAACCAGATGATGTGTACAAAACTTCACGGTCACAGATTCGAACTCCGACCTCCCAGATAGCAACCGTCGAGGTAAGAGTATGAAGCTCCAACAACTCGAATAACGGTGCCAGTACTATTCGTCGTTTCAGCTTTAATATACTTCCAATAAAGTATATACTAGATGAGATCCATGTTAATTGGCCTCAGCCCCCGATGGGAAGATGACATTACAGAAGAAGGAAGATAACATTTTTGAGCTGCTTAAATATGAGAGGCATGCATGTAGGGAGACGCCTCATCCAGAGATAAAAATCCTCATTTTTTGGTGTGTCACAGGAAGATCTGCTCCAATACACACACTTGACAATGAACCCACAATAATGTACATGAAGCATGCGCATGGATTCAAGGCAGGACAGAACAGTACCCAAGGAAACCCTCACCTGAATGTCCCGAAGTGATCAGCTGGTAAAGGTGAGTAGCGTACAAGCAAAGGCTTAGAAATCGATGGATGCCTCCGTGGGTGGTGTATATCTCTCTCGATCAAATCCGATCAACACTCAAACCCGAATTGGGTGATGAAAATAAAGAAGTCTCTCTTCGCTACACTTGAATGATCACACGAGTTTTTCTCTCCAATTGAGTGATCGATTCGGCTGCCAGAGAGTTCTGCGTACGAGAAATACTCCGTCTTAGCAAACACTGCTTGATCCGGGTGCTTAAAGTTGAAACTGGGTTATGTATATAAATGGCCACGGTCACGCATGGGTGACGCGGAAAAAGTAGACCTGTCACAACCACCGATGCCTGTCCATTAAGGATGGGCTAAACCAGGCGGAACAGTCGCGCTGTTGTGCATGTATTATAACCATCGCTTTCACGTGACAACACATGTTTGTACTATATCTCAATCCATTCCACATTATTATACTTTTATAATCTTCTTCACACGCCGAAGCTGGGTGACTATGCATATCGTATCTTTGACGTTTTGTGCACCTAGCTAATGAATAGTACTATGTTTATGCTTGCAGACGGTATTCATAAGATTAACAGCATCCCCATCAATAGTTCCACAAGATGCAACATCATCGGCCCTTAATTCTTGGTTACATAGCTGTCTCATTGGCTGCCTGGGCGAAATCAAAAAATGGCCTGTGCTTGGACTCTTAGAACATTCAGCATAACAATTCTTGTATCAATGAGTGAGGAATATATACATGTAACGCATTTTCCCATTTTGTATATGTGTGGTCTGCAGGTTAATATCGTGAGAAATGAAAAGCCACTGAAGAAAGTCAGTATTTGGTTTGAAGCCTCGCCTCATTAAATATGTAAAACAGTAGATATTGTATTAGTGAAGCTAAAAGAAGCTTCGTTAAAGGAGGAATTATTCGTAATGTTTATGCTTCTTCTGAAACAAAAATCATGACGCTTTGTCTTCTAGATTCGGAGAACTGGCCATTTTAGGGTTTCACTCAGGGAACCAGTAAGACCGAACCGTATCCGAGCATTTACAGGCTCGAGTTATAGTTGGATACCGCCCGTGTAACCATCTCTATAGTCCCCCGAATAGGTAGTCCTGTTTTGTATAGTTGTAAGACTTCGTGTTCTGGGATGGTACAACTTAACAGCTAAGTATAAAGCTTGAATTATGAAAAAAAGAGAATAAAGTTATATTGTCCAGATGGAATTTTAAAAATTGATTGATTGATTGGTAAATAAATAAATAAATAAATAAATAAATAAATAAATAAATAAATAAATATGTTTTGACTTTGAGAGCTGAAATAATAGTATCGTGGCATTAATATGTGTTTTCCCTGATGAATTTTGCTACAGACGTGCATTTTTGTTCCACCCTCTTGGGTGCATTCCATTAAATATTTAGCAAATCAACGAATTTGCTCAATTATACTTGTTATGCACACTTCATCGAAGTTCGAAAGGAAATCATAACACACAAACATAAGAACTATAACCATGTGAAAAGTATGCTTAAAAATGAGGTAATCTGCCTTAGAACAATTGACTACTTTATTGATACATAAATTGCATGGCAAAAATTATCAATTATTATTATTATTTTATCTGTTTGCATTGTTAAATTGAATGAGAACCTATTCAAACGTCTAGCTTATAAGAAGTTACATGTATTAATTCCATTAATTACATTAATTACATTAATCCTATAGCTCAATATTTTAAACGGAATAAATGATAACAGACAGTTATATTGCCCGATGATGTGAACTTAATGGAATTCAACGATAAAAATAAAACACGGTCGCAGCCCTTTTCTTTGCTCAGCTCTTCGCCTATTAATTTCAGAAAAGTATATTACGAATCAGAGAGGTGAAGTTTCGAGCTCATCCTTCTCGGTACTAAGGTAAAGTATTCCTCCATAATTCAATGGCTGTACTACCAAAACAAGAGTACGGTGGGCATGAGGCTGGGTCACCATTTCACTAATATTCCACAGTGAATGTGTTGTTGTGGTCTAAAGTCTAGACGACGCATTCACACGATTCACTGGAAGTGCGGAGATTGAACCTGAGAAGAAGCGAAGAACACGTTATGATTTCTTGCAGGTTTGGTGCCTGGGTATAGTCCGTTATGAATTTTAGTGTGACCATGAAATCGCAGGTGAAGCCCAGAAGGCCATTATTTTATGCTCTCTGTTCAGACGCTACTTGAACATTTTGGACTTCTTGCTAATTATAATCTTAGTTGGGAATTGATTTAGGAATTGGTGTTACATGTAAACATGTCCGATATTACTTTTTTCTCAACCCAGTGATTGAAAGACAGAAGTTTAAGCAGTAACGGGTCAAAAGTTCAAGTCGGGATTTACTTGCCTGGGAATAATTAAGTACGTGTATAATTATTTTCCTCCCAAAGCGACAAAGTTACAGAGTTACAGAGACACTGATGTGGGTAAAGCCCCGTTTACATACGTGCGTGCGTGTGGGAAACGTAATTTTCCAGCTAGCCCATCATTTAATTAACCAATTGACCACCGAAGTACCTACCAACCAACAGATCTTTGCATATCAGTGATATAAAAATTCATAAGCAGCAGAATGCAGTCAAAACCATCTCTGAGACAGTATGACCCAAGGCAATCACCGATGACCCTTCCATCATACGCTTTGAACAATTCATGTATACAGCTATGTGAGAGTGAAACTCGATTCCGGATGTCATAGACCAACAAAGATTATAGAGATAACAGACTAAAAAGAGAGACAAAGAATACAAAAGGCGGGAAAAGCAACATTGAACCTCAGGTTGCTTGAGATAAGTGGCATCGGTGGCACTCATATTTAGAACCGGTTATTAGAGCACATTCGAGAATCATCTACCAGTAACTGCCTCACCTGCGCCTCAGGTAAAATGAAGTATTCAGTTTCTCTGAGCCTAATAAATATGTCCGTAAATAACTTGAGATTAACACGGTAAACAGTACTATAATCAGACATAATATGTCGCCTCTGCTGGTGTCGTATGATATACCAGGTGAACAGGGTTTAATGCTAGGTATAAAGTGAACTAATCAGTAAAAGGGTGGGGCGGGTTATACTATTGTACAGGTTCTGAGCAATGCATTAAATATCAACACCAATGCCCGAGATTCAAAACGATTCAACTGTCAATACAATAGGCTTAATTATAAACAAAATATATCAGAACGTATTGGTCACAGACTGACATGATTATTGTATGTGTGGAAAGAGGATTTTGATTTTTCGACACCAAAACATAATTATTTGCTTTAAAAAGACAATAGTATTATACATATTAAGTACAGGGTGATTCAAAAGTATAATTATTCACAAGAAATGGGGATTTTCCACCTTGGGTAATGTGTTACAAAAATAATATTTTCTCTAAAACTAAGCTATGTAATCATATATAATTATCATTTGTAGTTACAGTAGCTTCTTATCTTGATAATTATGTCTTTTATTTTACCTGTTTTCTTCAAATAATTTTATAATGATGAAATTACAACACCGCGAAATAAATTCCTGAATTTTTCATACAATCATGCGCAATGAACTAACCCGATGAGCGTTGTTTATCTTATTGTGTATCGCATAAATAATCAATTAATTATATGATCAATTTTTTTTTATTTTTTTTTATTTTTATTTTTTTTGTAGTTAGATATCATAAAATATTCGTTATAATAATTATTTCTAACGATATGTTGTGTAAAACGTTGTTTACAATAACAAAGCATCATCGTTGTATTGGGGTCAGCTCGCGAGATGCCCCTTGTCATATTATAGTATTAATAAAGGATGTTCAATTCGATTCAATTATCTGTATTCACGATTACTCTGAAGGGGAAATGCGTGGACGTTTTCTTAGTATAATAAGTAAATAAATTGCACATTTATTCTCTACATTTCAGTCATAACGCAAACAGCTAGGAGTAGCGTTGCAGCACTTGAGAGTCTGGATCCATGGTGAACAAAACACAATGACAAAACATTGCTTAGCAATGCTTTCATTATTGTAAATATTACTACATAATACGGATTGGTCACGTTAGCATGCAATGCAAGTTTGCTCGCACAAATAATTGGAGTTTTAGACCATAGGCTCCTGTAATTATTAGCTCACGGATGGAAGTTCATATAATAACATTAACATCGTTGAAATGCGAAGAGCCTCTGTGATAAATAACTCCCGTGGCTTATTTTCTTCTGATGGACAGATTTGAGGATATTTACTGAATACTAATACAGAGTATTATAAAAAGGGTTTGATTTTAAGTTGCAGATTTGGTGATCGTGCCATTGTGCACGCCTGTTTGTTTGCAGCATCTGTTTCTCTGAGCCGAAATGAAAGGGGTGAGTCCTCATTGTTTTACACGGAATGCATCAAATATAATTGTATTGCATTGTATTTACGGTAGCATTTGATCATATATGCAACCAACTACTTGTATGAGTCACATTTGTTAATTAGAAGCAGATCACATAAAATTATATTTATTCATATTTGCATCGAAGACTCCCATGCTCATGGAGAGGGGACAATTTATCATTGAATCGAGAAGTATACGACTCTTCATGCTTTTTTTTTTTTTTTTTTTTTTTTTTTTTTTTTTTTTTTTTTTTCCAATCATATCGTGTTCTAAACTTCTAGAATTAAGATAATATGTTGATTTTAAAGATTTTTTTAATTTTAAGTGGTGGATGTGAGTGCAATTGTGTACGCATGTTTGTTCGCGACCTCTGATCCTCCGGGCCGAACGACGAATGCGCGCTTTGAATTATGGAATCTTAGAATTTATTTCTGGGCTATAATATGACCTGATAAAAGGCCTAATATATCTGATAAGAGGCTACAGCAACTATATATATATAGATGATAATTAATTTGGGGTATCTAACGCGGTTTTAGAGAAAATAGCATGTTTGTAACAATTTACGCCAGGTTGAAAAATCCCCATTACTTATAAATACACTTTTGAATCACCCTGTAATTATATCCTGGCCCCGTAGCAAAGCCTGAAATTCTATTGAATTGACCTTTTCAAACTGCTCAAGTATCTGCTCGGATATCTCGCGGAATGATACAAATGACAAGCGACGTTTTATGTATAATTAGTATAAGAACTTCACGTCATTGTACCGCGAGATATCCGAGTAAAACACCGTTTAGTTGAGCAGTGCTCAAGAACGTTAGCCGGATTGCACCATGAAGCGCTCTCACTGTACGTTCTATAAAATTTGCATTAAACGGTCTCAACCGATCATATTTTTGGTCACCGACACAAAATTCAGACTCAAACGTGTTTTATGTTTGCATTTATATAACATATATATGTTTTCGTGGGCTTATCTAATCTCGAAATCCTGTGGCTACTATCATTAGGCTAATGTGGTCCGAGGAGCTAAGCAGGAGTACATAAGAGGACAAGGCTAGTGGCTGGCTTCGAACCCCAGGTGGCAAGCGCCAAGCCGTTCAAGGCAAGCACGCAAACCATTCAGCCACCAAAGCCCCTTAAAATGCAAATAAGTTATTTCACTGGTTCCCTGGTCATATAATGTTAATTTTAATGTATCGTGATTTATTTAGTTCCTTTTTTTTTTGGGGGGGGGGGGGGGCTTTCCATCAAGCTTAGGTAGCTGCTTTGAATATCGCTCCTGGCTTTTTAAAGTTTTGACTGGGATTTCACTAGAATTCGTGGATGAATGTTGCATCATTGAATTCAGTACAGTACCAGGAATCCGAAGATTAACGATTCTGAATCGTGCTTGGAAAAGCAAAAGAACTTTTAATATTGCTTCATTTGTGCATTTGACCTGGCACAATTTGAGATCAACTCATGGCCTTTTATTCTCGCACGCCCCACCCCACCATCGCTGAACATTGCAGCGTGGCTTTGTGATACCAACAACCCGTATCGGGGTATCGTACGCCCCATCCCCACCATATCTAAACAGAGCAACGTGCGTGATCAGCTGGTGGTGCACATCTATCATGGATCTCCCTTTGCTGTCATGAAAAAAAGAGGACCTCAAAAACACCTTGTTGGATCTCATTGACTATGTCAAGAACGCCAATAAAATGACTGTAATGTTGTAGATACCCAAAGAAGTAAAAAAGGGAAGCAATGAGAGAGAAGGGCTAAAAGAGGAAATGACCCAGTTGAAATCGAACAATGAAGTACTACTTAAAGAACTAGCAGATGTGAAATCCCATCTGAGTGCCCTCCATCTGCATCAACAACCGACAATGGAAAATGACTCACCTCCACCCCCATCCTTTGCTGATGATGTAAAGAAAAGTGTCCATACAGCCCTACAGGAAGATAAAGCTAAATGCGACGTCATCATCAGCAAGGTCGAGGAAAAGGGAAAGGACGAGAGCTTTGTTGCCGATCTTTTTTCAACAATCAGTTATGACACCAAACCGATTGGAGTGATGCGACATGGTCGTAAGAAGGAGGACACAGACCACCATCGGCTTCTAAAATTGTCTTTTAGCACGAACTTTGAGGCACGTGCCTTCCGTTCCCGTTTCGAAGAAGTAAGAAAAGACAAATCGAATGACCTATCTGAATTTCGCGTCCGGCCCGGCCGCAACCAGGAGGATCAGGCTGCGTTTAGAAAGAGCGCCATTGTGGCAAACACTACTAACAAAGAGGCAAAACATGAAGGTGACATGTGCAGCTATACAGCGCAAGAGACAATGAATCCGTCTGGAAATTCGAGAAGCAAGCTGATGGGAAATGGGTTCACATTTCGGACTGGAATTTAGAAAAGTCGGGAAACGACGGACGTTGACCAAAGCCGTAACCGGAGCAGCCTCTACACGCTGGACAAGCTTGTTTTCGGTCAACAGAGGAGTCACTGTAATAGACTAAAGGAAAAACCACAACGAAAACCTCCTCATAGTATTCATAAACCCATGGTCCATCTGCAACAAAGCAGAGGATATCAATGATTTTATCATCGAATACAACATCGACATACTGGCTATAACTGAGACCTGGCTCACAGGTACAGCCTGTGATGGCCCAACAATCAACGCCCTCCTACCAAATGGTTATAAGATCATTCATGCTCCCAGAAGAACTCGTGGAGGTGGCACAGCACTCGTCTACCGCCAGAGCCTCAATGTCACGCGCGTTGCAGTATCTTCTGCAACGCGCGTGTTACTTCTCGTTTTGACCATATTACCCCTGTCCTGTCTTGGCTACCCATCAAATATCGCATTGTTTTTAAACTTCTTATGTTTACATTTAAATGCATGTACGGACTTTCAGCAAAGTATCTGAGCGAACTTTTATCCATTATTATTATTATTATTATTATTATTATTTATAGTAACATTTAGTCAACTAGTCGTATTCAACAACTGGCGCCCGTATCATCCGATTGGTTTGGGTGGAGCCGTAAAACCTCAATCACACATATTCAGTATTCAACAAATACTGTGAACTCATTTTCACTCGCTTTGCCTTGTAAGCCATCTTGGGAATTCCGATCGAGTGACGTCATGTGAAATCGAATGAAATGGAGTTTTCATTGATGTGTGCCGGTGCTTTTTTTTCAGTAGCGCCGGAGACCAGTGATATAAGTTATAAGTAGATTGGCGAGTAAGGTTTCAGTGTCTGAGGTGTTGTCGGCGTTTTGCTTCATTTTCTCATATTCAGTACGTTGCTTTTTGTTCTCTTCATTTTATAATTATGCGACATTTTAATTAATTTAATAAAAGAAGACACATTTTTTCTAAGAATTATGGATTGATATGTTTCTTGATTTTCTTAAATGACAACCGAAAAGTTGACGACACCGGAGATGGTCACTTTTCATGAACGATGTCTCAACTGGTATATAATGGAAACTCTGAAGCTCGTCTGCATATCTACGATGCGTATACCCCCAAAGCACATGAATCTACACCTTTACATAGACCCTAAAACCCACCCTCCCCTACACGTGTTCAATTGGGTATACACAGTAAACCAGAGTTACAGCACATCGATTTTCTTTTTCTTTTCTTTTTATGGTCTCATTGCACTGCGTTCGATTATTTTACTTTTTGTTGAATTTAGATCATGGTCAAATGTGCTACCGATTGCACCAGATCCTGATTGTAAAATATGTTCCAACTTTTTCTTGTAATCAATTTCGTTTTATTTTTGACATCTTTTTATTATTACAATAAAAAACTATCCTATTCTATTGAAAGAGTATCATACAATTAATCTAAGCATGATTGTCATCGTTATACATAATCATTGAATTTGATCAGATTGTTCTGAGATTTGAGCACCATATGATACGCCACGGTGCTTCATAGTGACGTGTCTAATCGAACGGTTCAGAATCGTGATAGACCATCAAAAAATCAGAAGAAGTCTTCAAGTGGTTGTTTTGAGCAAATAAGGTAGGCGTAATCCGGAAAACATATAGTACGTAGGGTGTATAATGAAATGGATCTATATCAGGCCTGATCTACTGTACGTGGCGATATGGCCAAATTTATATTCCCCGCATTTTTGTGATCTTTTAAACAGGCGTTTCAGGTACTGTATTAATAATCGTTTTTTGTTTTGTTTTGTTTTTTGTTTTGGGGTTTTTTGTTTTTGTTTTTGTTTTTTGTTTTTTTTGCATAATCTGATCTGTGCTAAGAATTCGCAAACGTGCCAGAACCATCCTATCTTACAATTCGCTTTTTGTGTGTTTATATTTGGTGTATGCCTCTCGAAGTACAAAATCTCAGGTTTCTTCGCTGTGTCATGCCATGCGATCCATCACTATGCAAGTGCATCTTTATGTCCGTTTTAATCGTCTGTTCTGTATTGTAAAAATGGAATGACAAGGATAAAAAAATCTACAGTCATTAGTTTGCTATTCTTCGTTTTGCGCATTTAAATATACCCAACACCTGTACAATGCGTTTGTTTTTCTCTGCCTTTGCATTGCATGTTTTATTGTCGATATTATTCTGTTCACCAGTAATTGTTTGTAGGGACTCCACAAATCTACGTTAATCCTTAACACAGGTGAATGATTCCAAAATGGGTTCACAGAATATGGAAGACCTGATTGCTTCATAGTGACGTTCAATACCTTTGAATCAACCGAGCAAGATGGTGGAGCAATAATTTTGAAAGATCCGGGGTTTTATCATGAATGTCAGGTGTAAGGGTGGCCAGTTAGTGACTCTCTTAGCATGTAAAGTGTTCATCTGGTCACAAGAAGAGGATGCTTCTGTTATTGGTTCGCTTTATCTTATCTCTAATCTGTGCTGCGATGCTGATGCAAACAGAGGTTGTTTTTTGGTCAACATTGACCGATAAAATAATGTATATTCGTTTACTATCGAAAATGTAAAACCAATAGCAAAGTTCACACAACCATGCAAAACTGAAACAAGTGTTCATTAAAAGTGTAACCTTTCCTCTCTCTCTTCCAAAATAGATCCACTCATTAACCTGAAATTGGAATGATTATTGAAGTACAGCGTGTTATTGTGAGAAAAAGCGACCGTGTTCTCCCTGCATACATTCAAATGTTTATCCTTGAATCCTGTGTGCCTGAAGTCTGGGTTAAAATCCAATCAATAACGAGCTCCATTAGGCATAATTACATTGTGGAATTTAATTAATTAATTAATTAATTAATTAATTAAATTAATTATATTAATTAATTAGCATTTATTCCACGTCCTCTTCAACTGGCGTGGCTCGAAGGCATCCTACTACATTTATTTTATTGATAAAAGGCAAGATTAGAAGCTGAAAGATAAATAGATAAAATTCAAAGTAACATTTCTCACCATCAGAGTGCGTTGCCCCTAATCGCTCATGATAAGTTTTGAAGTCAGAATGTCAACGAATGAGAGATGGAAATTCGATAAAACCCGTTTCTCTAAAAAGCCTATCTAAATTAATTCTGATCCGCCCGCAATATCCTATTCCCTATTTGAATCACCCACGCAGGAAATGTTATGGGAAATCATCGAAACATTTGCAGATGCGTAAAACCTAAATTTATCGAAGAGATCCTCGACCCGAATAAAGATTATTGTTATAAAATACGAAGTGGGCGTCTAAAAGCTCCCTTATATCGCTCCCTCGTGGCTTCGGGGAAAAGAATCACATTCCACGCAACGAGTAGTGGAAATTGACCATAAGAAGCAAATCACGGGGGTTTTCTTTAGAGGATAGAAAACAAAAGAAAGCCTTGACTGACGCTACTTAGGTCCTTTACATATGAGAAGCAACTCAATACTTTCTATTGTCGCTCGGTTGCTCTGTCAGCCGAATGAGTGAAATCTGATGCGAGGGAGAATCGTGATTCACGTCAAATTTACCCAAACAATCCCGACCCCCGCATTCAATTAGAATAGCACCCACTGCCGAGAGCGGGCGAACGATCCCGCTCGCAAATTCGGTCAAAGAACCGGAAATATCCACCAAACGTGCTCGCCCAATAAAAAGCCCCAGAGACTGTCACGTGGTCCCAGAGGCTCAATAATATAAAATCAGTAGGCGGTAATCCTGATTAAATTCGTGGGAATTCTCTCCTTGACCTTTTTGTCTCAGGCGTGGCTTGCATTCGCCTTCTCCGCTTCTTCAAAGGACTTCAAGACAGCGCGTAATTAGTACATCAACGCTGGTATTGAAAGTCTTATGATGTTGTTTGATTTGGAGACCTTAAGCATATTGCTATTGTGTGGCACAGGATGACAATAGGGAGCAATAGACCCATTTTGATGGTCTGTACATGTGGCACTTTATGTTCCATTTAATGTTTGATGGGCCATGGTCCCGTTTTCTTGTGGACAAACCGTACCCATGTCTAAGATAGCTCTTAGTGCAATGTCGTATCACTAAACAAAAGGAACACATTTCACTAAAGTGAGAGGAGAGAGATCGAAGTACGGATCCAAATGCATAAATAATTGCACAAACCTCACCACAATACAACGACGACCCATTTAAATGAATCAGCGTGAACCAATCTCAGTACAACTAGGTCAACAATTAAGGAGAAACTTCGAATAGAAATAGAAATATCATTGTAAGAATAGCTGCCACCAAAACAAGACCGGAAGTAATTAATGTACACACGAGCAGCAAGAGGATATATCCTCCAATTGGTCTCTCAATTGTTGATACCCTCGCGTACACTTATCCCTTCTGCTTTATTCATCTCTTAATACGTACTTCCCAATAATATTTTATGCCAAATGAAGTTCCCCACAGTGCCCGGCACTCAGCGCACAATGCATGCGCTTTTCCCTTATCGCCAATTTACCTTATTGGCCTCATTGGCGTCAGTCATTAGTGGAAATCACTTCATAATCGTGTTGTTTTGCTGGGAGTCAAACCACTTGCGGGTGCCTTTCAACTATGTTCATGAAATGCGGACCCATTTGCTCAAGATATAATTCCAAATGCAATATTTGATGTCTCGGTTGCGATTTTGACCCACGCAAGCAAAGAGATGTCCGATTGTGTACGATAGGATTCATTATTGTTGTGATGTTAGCTTATGCATGGAATAAAAATTACTCTGCTTTATCTGAAAATAGAAAAGAATCATCCGGATGAATTGCAACTACTTTCATTATAATATACCGGGTACTATTTCATCAAAAAATATACATACACTTAAAAACCGCTCCCTTAATGAGTCTGATCCTTGGAATTTAATGCTACTTTAGTTTAATTGTTTTTTTTGTTTTTTTTTGTTTTTTTTTAACATGAATAAATTTTATTGTTACCTAATCCACTCATTGCCTGCTTTGATCGGTATTGTGTTTCTCTCGCATATTCCAATCATTTTAAGCGCAGTCATCATTAAAATGCGGTCAGTTCTCCTTTGGGGTTAGGTCGAGTCGTCTCCTTAAATCTCAGAGCCCCTA
>KB291874.1:120314-153772 GCA_000328365.1 Capitella teleta
TAAGGAACATCAGGTCGAAAATTGACTTGTCACTGAAATTGGATGATTAATCAGCTAAACAAAATAATGTGGGCGAAGAATTATGGTCGGACGAGGAAAGGGATGGATTTAGTGGCACAGCATTCTATCGACCCAAAGAGATAATAAGTAGGTTCAGGCTTTTGATGGAATTAACTGGTCTGAATTTGAAAAGGCCTTGATGACGCCTCAAACGACCGGTGCAAATGGATTTTCATTTCACCAGATATTCATCGACAATGAACACACCTCTTCCTTGTTTTATGAGCCCACGCGGCTGCACTGAGATCATTTTGCACTGATGCCTATATGCACAAGGATCTTGATGAACATATTGCTATGCCACTCGCCTGTTATTTTAGTTCAAGGTTGGTATTCATAAAAGACAACGAACTCAATTGCTCCCTGCGTTAATTACACTCTTAATCTAGGCACAAGCAAAATGGGTGCAGTATTCATTAAAACGTTCCAACTTTAACTGACGACTGAAATATTTCAAGTTGCCCACTGAATTCCGAGATGCGTTTGAGCTGCTCTAACATTTCCAGCGATTGTTTATTTGATTTATTCACAATGAATTATTTATTAAGCAATTCTGGATCAACGGCATTATTGTGTCTTTAGCCTATTCACTCGATTCTCATGCTTTATATACTTACACTTATACTTACAGGTCGAATTAGTCGATATTATTTCAGTTTGCGGGAAACGCCAACGACAGCATTACTAGTGGCTATTCAACAAAACTGTAGGCAATTCTTCCGTGACTCTGCAGTGCTGCCCAACTGCGTAACAAGGCCGGGCGCTGTGTACTACTTTTTATGGTGGTATGCAGGATAAAAAAAACTTTTGGGATTCATTGATACGAACAGAGGGAAACCCTGGTCCCCGCACTCCGTTCGGGCGCCAGTATCACCCGAATGGGTTGAGTGGTAAAACCCCATCAGGCCTCATGCATCATGCCTCAATCATGCCTCGATCATGCCTCATGCTTCATGTCTCATGCCTGGCAAAACCTTGTGTGGACCTTTTTTTTTCTATCGGCCATTTACACGAGGTAGAGTGATTATGTCCTATGCCTTGTAGGAACTTTGACCCAAAAGTAATTTTAGTCTGCTAAGCGTGCGTGATTGACGCATCAAATTAGCTCATATACTATATTCGTACATCTTCAAAGGGAAAAAGAGTCTGTGTTTGGAAGGAAATCAGGCACATCAGGGTTTGGTTTTTTGTTTCAATTCTATCCTCTACCGTTTCGATATCTCCACGCAAAATATATACCGCATTGGAAGCAAAATGGATAGGAAATAACGTGCGTTCATTTCATTGCTTACACGATAATGCGCCGTTCTTTTTCGTTTTTTTTTTTTTTTTTTTTTTTTTTTTGGTTTTTTGGTTTTTTTTTTTTTGGTTTTTTCCCCCCAATATTGAATTTAAACTAACAGCGGTCATGAGTCCTTCAACTTGGAACATCAGAAAAACGCTTCTCTGTAGTTACGAAACCAAACCCTGGTTCCTCTCAGATAACAAATACAAAATCTACCATGGTACTAGATTATGACTATATATGACTATACATGGTAGCGAGATTTCCTTTCATCTCTCGCAGCATATCATACGTGACCGAGAGTTGGTTTGAACTAGGATGGTATGTTCCAAGTTGAAGTGCCCAACATAAAATCTCGAATCCAAAATCAGAAACAGGTGCTTATAAACATGAGCATTGGGTAATTCAAAGAGTGATTCATAAGTCTATTCACAGTATATGGGGAAGTTTCAAAGTTGCGTAAAGTGTTACAATAAAGGCCTTTTTCTATGAAACAGCGCTTCATATGGTAATATAATTATCTTCTACAATCATAACAATGAGAGGACTTGGGCGCATTTTACTAACAGGTCTTACACTTAATTTTAATTATATCCAGAAAATGATGGGTTTGCTTAGAAAATGAGCTAGGCTTAAGCTATAATGATACAATAATATCACTATTTAATTCTTTATAGCTTATAATAGCGGCGAACATTCAATGTAACGAAAATGTGAAGCTGTCCTCAAAACTACCATTTTCATCCTAAATCTAAGATGACGTGGAAGTGCTCATACTCAATCTTCAATCTTGAGTGAGTCACACACACGAATAAAAATTATCTTCGTGAATTAATTGTTTCAATAGGCACTGGAATATTCCTCAACTAATTCTAAATTTTCCTCGATATTTTGATACGATAAAAATGTGATAAATCGGCACTGTTTATTAATTTTTAATGGTGATCATGTCGCTCGATTCAAAATGGCTGCCGTTTGTATACAAAATGTAAGATGGAACGCTGATTTCAAACGACGATTATCAATGTCGTTTTGTAAGATGGTATATGGATCGGATTTTGTAATGAAAATCTAAATGCAGGCAATGATAATACTATTGAGTATAAATTTATAAGGAATAATTATAGCATTTAAGTGTGTTAAAAAATTTGAAGTGCGTAATGTAAGATACGATTTCTTAGCAAAACGCGCCCCTTGCCGTTTATATAAATCAGTGCCTGATTTTGATCTAGAAATTATATCTCGAAAATTCCCAAAATACGGAATTAACGGCTCCTCGCAGTGATCAGTCTTAGTTCAGTTCGCAGTATCAGACGCTGTGAAAAAGCATGCATGGACAATGGCTTTATCGCCCAATCTGCTGCGTGGGGGGCAGCGTGCTTGACCTGGAGCTTGACCGGTGCCTCCATCTACAGTTTGACCGCCTTGGATGAAGAGGCTTGAGATAGAAGCGTGATCTGCGGCATTTGTGAGAGCACTTGATGCTTTCTTGTAGCCGCCTGGAAGGGCATCATCGGTGAGCGTTAAGTGCACTTCAACGTCGAAGACTCCCACTGAACGATTGGCAAGGGGAAAATGGTCTTTCTTCCGTTTAGAGAGCAGGAGATTGTGTGCTGGTAGTGTAAGCTGACTAAGTAGGTTTGTCTCTTGGTGTGTTCTCATGATCACTCGGTAATCACATGCAGATCAGAACTCCGTGAATGGCTCAACAGAAGACTGGATTAATGGCAGTTGCGATGAAAATTGTCCGGTTGTCATTGCATCAACTGAATTATAGAACCATCGTTCTGAACATGAATTAAAGTTGAGCTTTGAAAAACGTATGATAAGTTAATTTTAGTTAATATCACATCGGCGGTCGATATACTACTCTATTATCAGTATGTGTTGTACAGTTATCCTGTTCGACTTTCTTGAAACCGAGTATTCGCTGACTAAGAAATCATTGAATTGTCTTCCCGATCATTTCATTCCAAGACAACCAAGAGGAGAACAATAGGACAATAGGTATCAGTTGCGAATCAATTGGATCACTTGTCACAACATTTAATGGAATTTCAATACGATCACAAAAACATTGCATTTCCTGAAAATGTTTACCTTATTGAACTGAACGTTTACCCGGGAATTAACTATTATGCGTCGGTACAGGAAGGAATTATTTGAGATACGAGGGCGAGGCAATCATCTAAAGAAGGCGGGCAAACACAAAGGTTATTGTTTCAACCATTGACTGCAATCCGCAGCCCATCCTGCATGAACTACATCCCTGGACGCTCTGTTTAACTAACCATCACGACTGGTGCATTAGCCACTAATTACTCGCGTCTGTTCTGCGTGTCTCATTGGACAATTCGTCGACAGAAGGCTATCTGAGGTCGATGGAAAAAGCTGGCAATTATATATGGTTATGTATCATTCATTCACGCAACACGATAGACGAGGTAAACATCAGCTTGGGGCATCTCGCATTAACGACTGGTAAGGCTGAGGCCACTGGAACTGCGGTTACATACAGCATTGCCTATGAAAACACTTGTTTTAATTTCATCCAAATCCGCACTTGGGTGAGACATCAGCCTCACATTGGCAGGGCTGACCGTCTTTTTTTTTTTTTTTTTCTACCACCCACTCACATCAGCATCGGAGGTCAACGGACGTGCTAGCCATTCGCCACGAACTAAGGTTTTAATTGGGATCGTCCCTGGCTCAATTGGTTACGGTGATCACAGCAAGAAATGTGACAACAATTTCTGATTCCGCCCTTCTATTCTGCAAGCTAGAGGTTTAATGGAATTCTTTGCGCTTGATTGCATGGCGTAGGTCACTTAAAGGAAATCGCAAAATTTAGTATAATTGATTCTTCATTTTTTCAGTGTTCAGGTAGTTTCAGTAGCAAACAACCTATACGTGGTCAGTTTAACTATTTGATCAAGTTGTTAAAAATCGAATGTTTCACGACGAGAAAAATGTGATGGACAGTATCTAGATTCTAGATTGACAAATGTAAGCCGTCAATGGGTTCAAGGACATGCATTTAATACCGGGTGAATATACTGCCAATAAGGAACTTTCCATCTTAAAGATCCGTTTTTGGTGGTGTTTTAATTGACACATGGCCATTTAGTGCTATTGTTTGATCGTTTATGATTTGACCTACGCGAATACGTGTACGAGTTTAAATTAATCGAAAATTCCAAAGAGATCCCAATGAATTAATTCATGTGCATGTATCCATGCAACCCTTGGAAATGTGCTGATGGTGCGATGAATTTATGGTGCAAACTATATATTAACAGAACTTAAACTGCAGAGATTACGCTATTGATTCATCCTCACCACAGACGGAAAACTCTGTCTTTTCACGCCCTTAAAAGTTGCAACCCAAATGACGAATATTCTCGTCTTTCATGGTAATTAAAGCGCATAGTTTTCTTTCGAGATCCTTTATCTTCAAAACCCTGCTTACGACATGTCAAAACTTCCGATTGATTAAAACGCTGTGAGTTTTTGGTTTTCCAATTCCAAATGTAAAATGATTCTTATTGTCTACCCAGTATTTTTGATTTCATTACATGTTTTTCTTTCATTTTCACTCTGGTCTGTTCATTGCAAACGGCATATATTTTTGCTTATCTGTAAATTATTTTCGTGATACTGAGCCATTCGAGGATGCTTTTATTCCCTTCTGCTTTCTCGTCGAGTTTCACATTTATTTGTAATAAGGACATATGAATAATGACCTATTTATGCTCCCCATCGCCTTAAGATCTGATTCGTGTTATCCATATACCTGCACTGGATTCTGATGATCGGAAGCTAGTTTATTATTTATTTCGGAAGTCGCAATATAGAATATCTGATGCCCATTTTCGATTCGAATCCAAATACATTATCGGAGGCGATATACAAATTTATAATAGCCAAGTTGGTAAAAGCTAATTGGCTTAATTAGTTAGCCTATAGTATGTTATTACTTCGTCGGTTAGCCGATTAATATCTAGAAAGAGCGACAATAGCTAGTACTTATAGAACAGAACTTCGTTCCCTTTTAACTCTATGTCATTGTAATATGTTTCTCAATGTCTGGTGTAGAACGGAGATTGTCCACTGCACTGAACGTATTGGAGACCATGAGCTCATAGTTTAGAGTAATGGGTATGTGCTAATCAATATCGGCTGAATTGATCGGTATATCTCACACTTCAATTATTGGTGATTACAGTGATGTCTGGTGTGTTTTTAAGAAGTTGATGTTCATTGAAATGATAATTGAAATGATAATTGAAATGATAATTGAAATGATAATTGAAATGATAATTGAAATGATAATTGCGTTCTTGCTATAATACCCCCACTCCTCTGATATCACTCGTAACTTACTGATTAATACTGACCAAAAATGCTTAGGAGAGGAAATATATGTCCACTGGATGGATAAACAAAAACACACAATCCATGCAAAGAATTCGCTTGTATTGACAAGGCAAATAACAACTTGCAATATTGCATCAAATAAATCCGAATCGTGATTCCAGAAAAATTACAAAACATCGAATTTCGAAAATCTTACGAAAAATCTGCAAAATATATACTGGGTCCAATTTAAAACGACAAACAAAGAGTATCTTGTAGCTACTTAGGTATAATTACCTCTTCAGAAAATAAACCAACTTAAAATTTGTACTTGTTGATTCACAAAATGTTCACTCTGACTCAACGATTATGTCTGATAATATTAGTGATATGACAACCAATATTACTGAGGATCTCAACCGCGAATATCTAGCTACATCGTTTATTATATCGGTTACATTTTATTTTTTTTTCAGCATATAGTTAACTGCCGATCAGTTGCGATAAAGTCAACAAGTTGATAGGGTTTCATGGACGTAGTAGAATCAATCAAATACGATGCTCGCCCGAAACGAAAACATTTCGGTTTTTTAGTAAGCACGCTATAGCAGCAGGGACAAATGAGGCGGTGAACCCGGTGTTTACGAAAATAGATTCCCCATTTCCAGAACTTTTCGTCTTAGTTGTCTGCGTCAAATCATCAATTGGTCGAAAAGCAGTGATCGTAGACGCACGCGAAGAAGAGATCTCCAGACTTTCCTTGGCAGTTGGCTTTTATACATAACTGGAGGTGATCCGAGTAATGCCAGCGCTTGCTTTTCATAGAACCGAGTGATGACGTCGAGAGGACCGTATTGGAGGGATCAGATCGTTTCGCTACTTTGCTGGCAACTATCTGTGTGAGTTGTGCGGGGCATTGTGCCTTTACACAGTCGAGCAGCTCGAGTTCTGTCTCTGCGAAACTGCACTCGCTACAATGGCTCAACTCCTTGATTATCAGGCTGGAATCCACAAGTGCTTCTAAAGCTCGTCCCATCTCTGCTCTCTCAACTTGGTCAGTCTTTCGTCTGCAAGGATAAACAAATGTCAAAATAACAACCAAGGAATCAACGTCAATAACAAAATAAACGATTGTGTGGGCGAAGCAATTCTCGCGACTTTTCTTTGATGGAATCCAGGCACATTCCGCGAGATAAACCAGGCAAGAAATGATTCTGATCCTAAAGGAATTGAGTGAATGTCCGACAAAAGAGCGGACTATTTTTTACCCAAAGGAAGCAATCCGTTGGACATAGTGGGCCAATTGGGCGGTTGGGGTGGGATAGGCGATTGACAGTAAAAGTGGAGCATCAGCAGCTGCTGTTAACCCGGGTTAAAGGTCAGGGTTAATTGAGAAAGGCACCGCGCTGTCTTAGAGCTTGGAGAACACCTGCCTCATACAAATGGTATGTTAATTCAGAGGCCAATACGCACGGATCGCGCTTCGTCTCCATCGAGCGAAGGAAGCTCCATTCTTCTGCATTGTGCGTTGACAAAGGACAGTGCTGAAGAATAATCACTTCTCATTGTAACTCCGTGCAACCTTTTGCATTGGCTCTACTGGGAGACATTCCTCTCCATTGAAAGGCGGCCTACTATACTGATTCAAGCACCCGCAGGTTCGCTCCACATCTTCGTGATGCCCTTGGAATGTCTATGCTTGTCAATGCATGAGTATTCGTGTTGTGCTTTAGAGAACAAAGCCAACCGTTTAAGGGGAAATTCTTATCGATAACCTTGGAATAATTCATGTAGAGCATGGTGATAGTTACCATAACTATAAGCTCTTTTCTGGTGTATATACGTGTTCATGTTTCAACGAGCCCCTTCTTTCTAAGAATGATAAAGAACTTAAGACCCCCTAGTGGCATACCAAGGAAGCACGCAACGTAAATGCATGCACGCCGAGATGTCCATCAGTTGTACCACCCGTGGGTCCAGCGTTCCTTTTTTGGTCTTCCTGCCACCGGTAAAGATGCAACTAATTGATGCATAATTTTGCTTTTATAAAAATAAATACATGAATGGCTGAGCCGGAAGAACACCTACACATTTAACGGTTTAGTGTCGGTGCAAGGTGCAATTCCAGAAATATTCTTCATTTAAACGAAATGGTATCTTACCTTGCGATGCTTTTACTAAGGGCATCTCGAAGTAGCAACGCACTGGACACTGAAAAATATAGAGATGTTTGATTATTCGAATATTAAAGAGGACGCTGATTGTTTTGAACTAGTAACGAATGATAGAAGATGCATCCCAAAAGACAAATACACCTTTTGACTGACATATTTTTGGGCAATACGCCTGCTTTGGGCCAATTCCTAGATGCATCGAATTTAAGAGATTTAAAATCTCGCTTTCTTCTCGCGTTCGCTTTCTGGTGACTGTTGTGACGTAAGAACAGTAATTATTCTATTGTTAACAATGGGAGCCGTCGAGTGAGCAGATCTTTCAGCATTTCTCATAAATGGAATCTTGCACTCATCTCGTTTCAAGCTATTCTGCTTGAGCAGGAATTTCGCATTTTAATTTGTCTTGAATATCATTCACAGTTGACAAAAATTTTCAAAGATAGTTTCTTGCCACTCACAAAAGCCCGTAAAATCGATTAAAAAAGGTTTCAAAATAAACAGAGGTCATTTTTGAGCATAATTTTTGGGAATCGGTAACGTACTCTAAACGAGAAGAATCCGTAATAAATGGGATCAAATTTGGATTTGTTTTCTTTTTCAAACTCCAGCGGGCATGGTCGATTATTCTGGACCGGTTAAGCAGCTCCAGAAACCTTGTCCGTACCAAGAGAATGAAACAACGCTCTGGGCCTCAATACAAAAATTATGTAATACTCTTGCGCTAACGTTTCAAAAAGTAATGCAGGGTCACAATAGCATAAGGTAGTAAATCCACGCCTTTGAAATTATAATAAAGGCTCTGTGTTCTCGCCTGTCCATACCTACACTGCTAGAGTTACATTCTGCCTCAAAGTATGCTGTTATATACAACAAACGGAACCCAGAATCAAAGCATGAATCTGCTGGCGAACGTAAGAGACAGGGTAGTCTAATAAACAAGAAGCAAGAACCAGGTTTTGGCATCTGTCTCTTTTAGATACACAACCAAGGAGGAAAAGCATGCAAAAAAAGATCCCCAAATGAAGATGAAGTATTCTTTTTATATGTGTTTCTGAGAATTATAGCTATCTATGAAATGATCATTCTTCCAAAATTATTCATAGCAGCGCTTGGTGTGTCCTTTGTTGCGGTGCTGACGGATGGCAATACGTGTTGGCCGCGGATACTTGCAGGGTCGTTAATTGACTGACCTACCCCTCTCCAAAGGAGGCGCGTCTTGTTAGCGCCTCTTTGGGGCTCAGATCACTGTCCAATCAGCATTGCCCGGCACTCAAACCTTAGCTCTCTCAATCGAATTCGTAGCTCTTTCTTGTCGTGTTTGGAATACGTAGATGTGAACCAATCAACTTGAAGCCATGCTTTCTTCGCATTGCCTAAAACGCAAATCCACCAAAAGAAACTTCTGGAAAGCCACCCTCTCGATCATAATTAGAACTATGCAATTGGGCGGAAGTGTCCTCGCAATTGATCGTTTCCGGTCGCTCTGTGATGTCTCCGCACCCCCTTTGGGTTCACCGGAAGTAGGACGCGCATTCAGGACACGTGGTATTGGGGGCGTCGCTGAAACACACAGCTACGCTAAGCAATTTCCTCTCCAGTACTGATGATATTCATTAGAATCGACTATTGCTTTCACAATGTAAATATAGTGTATACGTTTCGATTGATGCAGATATCAAAGTTAGGGCGTGATCTATTATAATTTGCGCATTTCCTCAGATTCGAGGCCAATTCGTGCGTGATGATTATAGATGACTAAAAACTGATATATCCCATATATCTATATACCATATATACTTATGAGAGACATATACTTAGTCTCTCATAAGTACACAATACACATGAGGTGATATCAATACATACAAGACATGTATCATATAGACGTCAGAGCTTGTTAGCATAGATCAGCAAGATCTCCTTTTTTTATCATAATCCAGAAGAAAAAAAAAAACTTGAGAACCCGAGGCATTTAGAAAATGATCCATCTCTAACGGATGAATTATTCAGCTAAGATATCACATCATGCAGCTTCTTGGTGGAGTTAAGCTCCATCGTTTTGTGCTTAGTTTCTCTCTGCTTCGTCTTGTTTGGCGGCCGAAGGAGGCACGCGTCGTCCACCTTGCGTCGATGTCAGGCGTTATTGTTTGTGAGTGCATCAACAGCACTTCCATGTCGTTATGCCAAATGGAACAACATCGTATGCTACGGCTATTAGATTGCATTCCGATCTTTCTTGGAATGCCACCCACTGAGCTTCGAGGCACACTGATGAGCAGGAACATCACGACAATGTCACACAGCAATGCAAGCGGAGAACATAATAACAAAGCCATGTGAACTCTTTAAAGTTTTCAGGATAAACTCGAGTCGTGATTTATATCGATTAATATTAAAATTGCACACTTTTCAGAGCATAAAATTGACATAATATGTGTTGAAGGTCATTCATTCTGTCTGCTTGATCATATTTCCTGGACGACATTAAGTTTGAAGACTTAGAGCTGAGTTCCACGAATGCGAATCCCTTGTCCCTTATAATTGACCAGGCACGCCTGCTCCGTGAATTCAACTATAATGGACCTGGGAGAGTTGGTTGTAAACAAGGCTATAACACTTGTAACTAAGCCATGCAATAGGTAGTGGTGAAGGTTGAATCAGTAGGAAGTACAATTGTAGTCGCTGATTCTTGACTCAATCGAACTTAATGCACTAAACGCATCAAGTAAGCTGCTACAAGTGGTGTGAAGAGGGTTTATGTCTGTAATCTGTAATCCTAATACAATTCCCAAGGCAAACAGATAAGCTTAATTAGTGAAGGTGGGTGGGGCATGTTATCTATAGTACGTAGGAAGGGGTGAGATAGGACCACTATATTATCCCTGAAAAGGATTACGCGGTGCCTTGTTTAAAAGGAGGAAAATCCTTGACTTTTCCATGACGGCAAAGCTCTAACCAGGACCCAGGAAAATACTCAGATTGATCAAGTTGGGCATAACGATCAACCAATTAAGTCTACGATGGGCAAGATGAAAATGCTGTCAGGTTCCAATATTAACCCATCTTTTCCTAATTATTAGGTCAACTTGATTGCATGGGAGATATAGCTCCAGAAATCACCTTCTATAGCTAGGATATCACCAACAAGGGTTTCGGCGGATGGAGCAGTGTGAAAAGGTTTCCATTTCGGCGTTGCTGTGCGTCACAGATTCTGATTGATGAACAATTTATGGAAGAAGCGAACAATGCCATTGACGACTTGGCCGGAAGTCAATGGGCATGTCGCAGCTTTTAAGTTGTAATACAACATCCGGGTTTCACCTTCCGATCTGCAGGGCGACCGTGCAATGGCGATGGGGCGACACCTGTTTCAAACGCTCAGGTGAACGATCGCTCATTAAACGCCATTTTGCAAATGGTTTTCATCTGTTGCGGCGTCTGTTGGAGAATGGCGTTGCAGTTTTGACATATTCGCCCTGTCTTTGATAATTACAGATGTTTCTAGCAAGCATGATCAGAATATGCGGAAGGTAAGTATACTGAGGATTAAATTATTTGAATTTTGAATTTGGAAGGTCTATAAACTTCACAACCAGGAAACGAAAGATAATTATGTTGAAATGAAAGATAAAATAGGGCTGGATGATTCAAAGAAACCTTTTCAAAAGATCAGAGATCGGTTTACTTTCTTAGAATAATAGGCTCTGCGGATGTCCCTGTGAACAATCTATTTTTCAGTATTTAATTGTTCATGTTTCCTTAAGACGTTGAGCAAAAGCTGAGTTTCAACTTACAACTTGCGAAAAATGTGGTAGTTCTGTGAAGGTCACAGAATGGCGATTAATTTCATTTCATTTAAAAAATTACACGTGAATAGAAGATAAATATGCTTAATTACAGCTGCACATGGCAGGAGAACTTTGGTGTAGATGTCATAGATATGCATTTATATGACTTCCTTTGGTCTCTTTCTTAAAAGAAATAAGCTTTTGAGCTCAAAACAAATACGACAAGCGGTTATCGGGACAGCGTGTTGATCCACCTGGAATTGTCGATGTCATCAAGAAAATGTGAATCTGGATCAAGGAAGGAAGCATGCGCCATGAACAGCAAATGTCCTTGAGATACCAAACATCGATGACATCGCTTTGAGTGGCATAAATTACTTTAGGGTGCGCTGCCAGCTTGTGGCTTTAGATGACAAAATTATACACACCAAAATTAAATTAAATTAAAATTGTACACACCAAAATTAAATTAAATTAAAATTGTACACACCAAAATTAAATTAAATTAAAATTGTACACACCTCAAACCAGGAATGACGTCACACGTTTTTGTTTTGTTCTTTGGTTTTGGTTTTCTGGTGTCTAAAATTTATTAATAGGAATATTCAATTCAGATTTTTTTTTTTTTTTTTTTTTTTTTACCGCTTGTGAATACCCTTTCTGTGCAGATTAGTTCGTGGGACCTCCCAGTTGCTGAAGTGAGCCGACTAGTTTAGTCACGTATGGAGATCACGGCCGATTGGTCGATCACGACAGAACTTCGCTGGAAATGTATACACCATGTAGAGAGGACAACTCTCACAATTCAACGAACGCAGAAAAAAAAAACATGAAACTGAAGACCACACGAAACAAAAAGCATGTCTCCTTCATCTATTGATGGGCAATTCACGACGTCGATCTCGACGACTTCATGCAGCGTCTGCGTTTCTGGTCATTGGGGGTATATCCTAAGGCCTTTTGGTGCAGTCAGTGATACAGGAAGCAAACGACATGAAAGCAATAAGTGGCGAATGGTCGTCATTTTGGACCCGTTTTAATCAGCTTGTAATGATGCGTATAGCACAGGTGTTTGCATGCAAAGGTATGCCAACAGACTTGATCAGCATTACTTCTGCATTCAAGGTCAGCTGATTGGACATCTGATCTGTCGCATATATATATATCTAACCACTTTGGTCTGGTTTGTACCGGTTGTGACATGTTTTAGACTGTGCGTTATGATTGGTCGTCAGTTGTCGACGATGCAAGCATCCTTACCAAACCGCGTTTGCTTCAGTGTTCATGAGGCCTTCTGTTCTTTATTGTGCTAGCAAACTGTTTCGAAAAGAGACAGAGGGTGTTATCAGGACGTTATATAGCCATTGTAATGTGCAGTCATATTATGGCGACCCTCACAACGACAATCCTGTGACCTAAACAGGGTGCTTAGAGGACTGGTTATCTGACGGACAGAGCGCTAGTCAGTAGTCATCGGAGTTTTGAAGCAAGTCACTAAACTGACTCATGTATTATCAAGGATGCGCGAGTGATTAAATTAATTAGCATATTAGGTGAAAGTTAACAACTATAAGAACAAATGTGGTAAGATATGAAAACTAAAAATGAATAAACATGAAATATTGGACGTGCTTATATGCACACAATAAGTGCACCATTATCAGTGCTGAATATATATATGATTAAATTTTGCCATTTCTATTCCGTGTATTGGTTCCCCAATTGAATCATTGACCTATTGATTCATTTGATGAAGTAATACCAGTGTTAATCCGATGATGACGCAACAAAAGAATAAGGTCAATCGTTGGTCCAACTTAATTATTTGATGGTCATTCTTATAAATATAACAACGCTCGTATTACGTATGATTATATATGAATACCGGTATATCCTAATGCTGTTATATATGAATACCGGTATATCCTAATGCTGTTACATATGAATACCGGTATATCCTAATGCTTTTATATGAGCCCTGTACTAAGCTACCGTATGATACCTCACAATCCGAGGTTACATTAATTATACGAATTATAGACATACTGCTTAGTTGCCTTTCTTCATAGAATAATGCGCGGTAATTGTTATCATTTGATTTGGACACAAATCAACTCGGATGCGTTGATCTCAGGAGACAGGTTTTGCTATGGAATTTCGTCTGGAATACCACAAACCTTGCGCCGATACAGGCAATCCCAATGCTATTAGGTTCGATTCCGAATGATGCAATCGACAAATGACAAATGTAAATGTAAAGAGGGCGAACATAATGGCTCTGAGGACGCTGCTCGTCAAATCTCACCTTCCTTGATCACATGGGATAACTTCATCAACTTTTTACAACCGTAGCAACACGGGCTTCGATATAAAGCAGACTGCTTGTCTTCTGAGAACAAACGTATACCGGATCTACTCGGACATTCCTCCGTAATCCTATGAGATGATGCGCCAGGAACCTACTTGCGGATAAGGAATAGGGATATTTGAGAGCTCTACAAGACGCGTTCACACCGCGTCATCAACAATTAAACCAATGGCATTGATTGATTGATTGATTGATTGATTGATTGATTGATTGATTGATTGATTGATTGATTGATTGATTGATTGATTGATTGATTGATTGATTGATTGATTGATTGATTGATTGATTGATTGATTGATTGATTGATTGATTGATTGATTGATTGATTGATTGATTGATTGATTGATTGATTGATTGATTGATTGATTGATTGATTGATTGATTGATTGATTGATTGATTGATTGATTGATTTACATTATTGAATTACATAACATAATTTGCTTGGTATTCATTTCTATAGGATCAACGTAATTGGGTTTTCTTGGTAATCTGTAAAACGGGATTTCGGCTGGCATCACTTAACATGAGAGTAGCCTCTTGCAGTCGATATGTAAGAAGAGGAGGCAGGCAATCAGACTTATACTGTGTACTCACACAACGAATAGCTAACACTTAAAACCCATCGAGGGATAAAACTTCAAAGAGTAGTATACATGTCAGACTATGCATTGTCAAAAGATTTTCCGCCTGAAACATGGAATCCGATATTGGAAAACTCGAGTTGCTGGATGCAGTGAATGCAGAAAGAGTAAAATGCGGCCGGCTGCTTTGCTATCAGCGGGGTCAGTGCATACAACCTGGACCCAAATATTAGCCAGAGTAATGCTCAATTAAGCCTATTTGACCTCTTTGCGGCACAATCCACACGCTGACGATTACGTTACAAGTGCGAAAGAGGTACTTTTAGTATACGAACATCCTTGCATTGAAGATGTCACCTGCCAATGGTATCCCGGCCCAGGTTCACTAATCATCGAATGCATTGCCATTTGTCGTCGCACAAAATGAGATCTGATTGCATCGAGGCCAAGGAAATTCAACAGCCATGCACTAGGAGTTTGAGAGATGGACAATGTTTTCCTCAGCGATAATATCATACCTGGGTTTAATAGTGTGTTTTGTAAAACTTGGCACCTCGTGTGTCCAACAGATATCCTATAGTTATTCAGATTCTCAATCTACAAGCATAGAGGCGTGAGTATTCACTATAGTTTTGTAATTTTCAATAAAGTATTTTTTTAATATGGGTTTATATACGCAGGCAGGCAATCCACCGACAAAGACAGGTTTGACAGTCGACGGTGGTCTTAGGGGTTAATTATTCTTTAAAAAGAAATCCCTTTTTCATAACGGGCAACGATGAAGGTGAGTGGAGAGTTGCAGCGATCAGTCATTAGACTTAGACAACCAAAAATAGCCCTGAAGTGTCCATATCGTCTTATCTATGGAGTCGCAATGACCTTGGCGGCCAGCGCAATGAGACGGGAGAGAATTATAGACACACGAAATAGACCCTCGCCTAAAACTGTTCCTTATCTCTCTCCGTCCTCTAGAAGAATCATGAATGATCGGGGCATTGACGAGGTTTATTTCTCCCATTTATTGTCGTAAAATGCGCCAAGCAGAACAGTCACGAAATCGACGCTGGGGCTGGAACATACGGAGCCAGCAGGGGGTGCGATCGCCGTCGATGGCAGATATGATTGCTTTTGTGTCATTTATGGGGGTTTCGAGATCGTTATCGGTTCGGGTTGGTAGGAGACAGCCGGATATACGAGTGCAAGGCGGTTTCTGGAGATTGTCAATGTCGTTTTAGTGCGGTCGAGAGGTGACTGGCAAACTGTTGATCATTGTACATTATATTTGTCGCAGCCATGAATTCCTTGAGTCCAAAGTGGGTAACCAATTTTTCCCTGATTGGCTGGTGACAATCGTGTGTGAATTTTCTAGGGTAAATCACTACATTATCATCTATACTGATTAATATCATTAACCATTTTCATCAATTGAATCATCATTATATCCTTAACGCGCTTGACCTCCTTTATCAGAACAGTTCTTGGACCCATATGCATCATTTGTCTGTCTAGATGCCTGGGAAATTATTCATTTGATTAAAAACTTCAACATGTCAGAACTTTCTAATCAATCAAATAACTCGCACGGAAATTGAAACTTTGCACTGATCTGTCATCGTGGCCGAAGCCGTAAAACCCGATTCCAAAGATTTGCTCGGCGTATGAGGATCACGAGGTGATGGCGCCGGTTGTCTTCCGACGATAGATCAACGTTGCGGCGGATAAGCGAAGCGTGTGAGGTGAATTACTTGGAAAAAGCGCTCATAGCCGAGATCAAGGGTCCAGCAATCTCAGAATCAGGAATTACGCGGCATTAAACTGTTGCATTGTATCCATCCGCATGCTGCGTAGACTTCAGAGAAATGAGCCACCTGATGGCGCAGGGATCTGAAGAAATTTGCAAATCTCCAAGTCCCTTTAATCTCTGCTCGGACTCGATTGATCATTGCGCCAGATAAGATGCCATAATGAAGAGATCTCGTCTAAGGGCGATCAAAGAGATACTCAATTATATCGAGTCAAATTGTGACAAACCTATGTTCTGATAATTATTCTCAATCCGAGTTAACGAAAATGAATAATAATAATAAGGTTTGGCCGCTCTCGTTTACGCAAGTGCTAATTTGTGATTGCAAGCCAGGACACGTGGATAATTTCCTGAATAAAACAACCATGCACTAAACAAGATAGGTATAATTATATTTGCCTTATTTGGGTTATATTCGGCGCACAACAGATCCAACTAAGAACAAGCGTGTTACACATACAGACCCAAAAACATAAATACAATAATATCCCGGGTTACCTAAGGCGTGTGATCACTCACCTGTGTGGAGTAGCACGGTGCCAATCAACACCAGAATACAAAGGAATCGCATTGCGGTTTCTATGTTTTTCTGCCAAAATATAAATGTTGGAACTTTAAAATATGCAAAAGTGAAGTTTCTTCGTTTGTTGGTCTAAGTTATAAACACTTTGTATCCGTACTTGGCCTTGTATCCGCAGCGCTCATTCAGTGTATCCCTAAGCGCCTTGTTTTACGCTTTCATGAAGTTACAACAAGTGTGTGCCTCTTTTCCCAAGCGTCGGCTGCTTATGAAGACAGCGGGGCTTGCCGCCCGCGCACTCCGCACGCACGTCGTCACCGAATGACTTCGACCAGCACGGCGCCCTGGGTCGCAAGCAATCGGCCGACACCGCGGCGTCGTTAGTTAACAGGATAATCATGCCATGAATCATTCAATGCGAAGCGCTCCCTAAGTAGCTATAGGAGCCGATTCATGCGGGGAGATTTTCAGGGTAAAGGAGCGTGAGATCATCTTGATATATTGCAGTCCGTCATGCGGGGGTGGGGTCAATTGCGCTTTTATTTGACGGCTATCGTCCGCTGTCACAGTTCTAGAATGCCACCCCGTTGTGACTTATGTAGGCCAACTTAGTGGAGATCTCCCACAACCGACTCATTTCTTCTTCCTGTTGCGTCATTTCTATCCAAATGCATCGCTTTTGACCTCGCAATAGGACGAGTGCATCAAGCAACGTCGTGTTTTTTCGCTTGATCCTTATTCCTTTGACTTTGTTATCTGAATACGACACACGTGTCACCAAGATTTGGCAAACCGCGTTATAATCACCTTGTATCCACACTGCTAATCTCGTCATGTTAAGAGAACTTGTAGGTTCTGTGTATTGTGGTCTACTTGGGACGAGGTCAATAGGTCATAATTTCATTTATCCATAGTACAACATGAATAGAGTATCAATGGCGTTGACACTTCCGTTAAACTTCCCTTTAATGTATATTGGTTCTTCTTATGGTTGATGCCAATTTACAGATGAAATAGTTCAGGGGTACTAGTTACAAGTATAGGGAATATTTTCCCATCATGCGGGGATGTTCCGCTGCCTAACCCAGGATTGGAGAAGGTGCTTCCCATATCTATGAGAATATCAAATGGAAACAAGTAAGAGTAAGGAAAAGACAACAGGAAAGAAAGACACAGAACAGGAAGGGGACGTTGCAGCCCCAAAGACCAAAGAGCTACAGAAGAACAGATGAGCAATAACAGCCAAAGATCAAACCGTAAGTTAGTAGATATAGACCACGTGAGACCTTCAGAAAATAATGAGGCAGGAAATCAGGGATCAAAACACAATCAGAATCAAAGAAACAATATAATGTCATCCGCGTAGAAGCGTATGCAGCAACAGAAAGTGTGTCATATCTACTCAACTTGTACACAGAAAATTCCCTCTATGCATTGCAAAATATCTGAGCACTGGCGCAAATACCGCCTCGCTATGGAAACATATGAGACATGGGTGTTGCTCAACAGAAGCAGCTTACATTACATATGGTGTGAATTAAATCTAACACATCCCTGGACTGGAGACTACTTATCGGAATCGATTACCCTACGATCGGTTATGCATGCATTGCATTGGATATAGACAGTAATCAATAAAATATGTGTTGTCCCTAAAGGCTGAGAATCGGGACCTACAATTATGCCTTAGGCATATATAAGGCAACCACCAGTAATCGCTGTACTCGAACACCGAGTGGATCCAATGACCTTTTCCTTTCAGCTTTTGGTTCATTTTTGGCGCTTCTGAAATCCGGCCAAAGGAATCTTTCTATGTCTTTGCGCTTCGTAACAATTGCTGGTATCCATCCTGGTTCTTTGTCTCGACGAGGTCCACGTTAGCAACCAATTCGTTCTTCTGTGAGTCACTTCTTTCGCCTGCCTATAATTACATTACGCAGTGTGAGCCGGCGATGGTTGCAAAGCGTCGAACTTCGCTCTCATCTGACGATAATTCAGCAGTTCACTTGGAGAGAACCCACTAGATGTTGAAGTCGGTATTGCATCAGGAACTCCTGCTGAGCTGTACTCAGAGAAAGGCTTGATTTCCGCAAAGCTTGCTTGAAGGTCTGGACAAGACGCGCATCTGTTGCATTGGTTGCAGGGTAGTATGGAATGTAATAAGATGCGTAATTCCTCTTTCCTTGCACCGGGACTTGAAATCTTTGAAAATGAAGGTAGTGGCGTTGTCTGTGACCAAAGTACACGGGAATCCAAAGTGAGTCCTGTTTCAGCAAATCAATTGTTGCCTTTGCTGAAGAAACCAACTGTGTTAAATGAACGCATGGATACCTGAGAACAATCCAGGTTAATTATTCCCATGGAGTTGATGGTATAATCCGGATGAAGATGAATCCAAGGGTGAATAGCATGCTTTTTCTGGTGCTCACCTCACGGAACAGTAGACGGCACATGTTTTTAATGTCTATGTTAGGCCAGTAAACAGCAGTGAGTTCAAGCTGTTTCATTCGCTGTATTCCGATGCTTTGTCGGAGGACACTTGTTTCCATTACAGATTGATAATGAATCGGCCAGCTGACGAAATCGCTGCATTTCACGTGCCAGGGAGTGGTGGTCAGCTGATGTTACACTGATCGTCTCAATCGCGCAGACATAACATCGTCTCGGCTTTCCTGCCTGTCATAATCAAAGTCACTGTGAAATTGTAAACGGCTCAGTGCGTCAGCATAGGTGTGACGAGAGGTCTGACGTTATTCGATCTTTTGATTGGTTCAGCAGAAGTGCCCAGCAAGCCAGCCTGCATGTTGCAGGTGCTGGCACCTCCTTGTGTGAAATAGCACTGCTTTAACTCCAACGCTTGAAGCAATACCACGGTCACGCAATACCATGGTCATGTCTTTGTTGAAACGAACCAGGGCATTCTTGTAGAGTTGGATGGACCCGAGGACTGCCTGTCGGCTGGAGAGGGCTGTTAGTGACGGCATCATCCATCATACATCCTCCACCTTTGGTCCCTTGGTCATTTCTCCATGTGACAATTGATGTCCCGAGTATTCGAAATAAACAAACGAACATAACGCAGGGATTCTGGGAAAGTGAACAAACAAAAATATCGCTAAATCTTTCTGGAAAAGTTGACAATGATTAGTGACTAATCAACCCGCTATTATGATCGTCTGTTTCCAGGATTTCGCTAGATGCTTTAAAGTGGCACATTCCTTCTAGTTAATCTCGTAGCAGCCAAACCTAACCTTGCTTGCTCGCAAGATGACACTTGTTATTTTTATTTCTTCGTAATTATTGTTTTTAATGTAAAGAGCGTTTTGGGCATTTTTATGGATTTTACGCTTTATAAAATAAATTTATTGAATTTATTATTATTAGTAACTTGGATTTCTGAATGCCATTGGAGACGGTTACACTCAGATGGGTTTTTCGTGTGATTCTGGAGCCAATTATCGCTCGGTGCTGAGCCGAGTGATTGAAGCGATTATATCACGAAAAATACCTTATAACTTAACGATAAAGCCGATCTGTCTGTGTGTCTAATCAATATCTGACCGCATTTTAATTAGAGGATCTCTGGCAAGTTGTGCTGCTTCGGAATCAAAATGGGGCACCGAGCAGATAATCTTGATTTAGAGTGTAGAGGTGTAATTTCGGGTGTGAGCGATTTGCACTGAGAGATTGATTAGAAAGTGGCCTTGGGCAAACATTTCTGCAAGTGTAGACATGGACTCAATATTATCCGACATTCTATCCATCCATCTTGCAAATTGCGATGCATAACAAATCATCAATCCTTATTGTTATAAAACAAAAAAACGATTAGTTTCAAATAACGCTCCAGCGTCTTTTCCAAAATACAATTTTTTTTCATCACAGATCAAGTTTAAATCGAAGGTCATATTAATGTCAAATTAAGGTTTCTTCGAATATTTTAGGTGTGGATGAGAAGCCGTAATGTTTTCGTGGATTCAGGTGCATGTTGATATAAACTTCCTTGTGCTGATATCAGAGAAACAAACCCGATTACATGTAAAGCAGGATGAAATATGCCACGATTGCGCCCAGAGGGATTGGACTGGGTCACGGAGAATGCCACAGTGAAATGAAATGGTAACGACTTATTGAGTGTCCTACTTCTCAGGACCAACTGAACCTTAGCAAGGGTAATGAGTATGGTATTCAAGGCGACGAAGGTTAATTTTATGCGTCGATTTCAAATCGATATCATCGAAATTTCTGTGAATGAGTTTGCCAGCGTCTAACGTGTAAGTGACAACCGAAGATACACAACCATCCGTGTGCTTACCGTGTTGGGATATCTGGGCATCATGCATTAAGAGTGGGCTGGAATGTTGCTTGATGTAGGGTCAAAAGTCAAGGTCGTTCCACTTCGTCTCTGTCATATATCTGTCTTCATAAAACCCCATCGCCTTCCACTCTTGAGTTCCTGGTGACCTCGACCAATTTGAATCGACATATCAAGCTCAAGAATGCAGGTTACCCTTAGAGAAATCATCTTGCAATAATCAATGTTATGAGATGAGACTGAGATTCATCATAAAAAGCGGTATAAACATTTAATTTAAACATGAAATCAATTCTATGACTAATATCGGAATATTATCTATTATGACATTAATTTAGACATTGATCATTCATTCATAGATCCAAATTAAGTGGAACTCCGGTATATGCCGATCTAGTATTCCTTTGGGATAGTAGTGTGCTAGAGCCCTTAGTCACCGTCACTCGTCATCCGAGCTTGCAGTCAGTCGCCGTTGGAATCTCATAATGTTTGCAAGTCACCGTCTTCACGTTTCCGGGAATGCTTAAAGCTCCAATCACGGCTTGCAGGATAACTGGAACCTGTGTTCGGATTGTTTCTGTTTTGGCTCCCTAGAGGCTTGCATTATTTTCCCAAAATAGACATTGCGCATGCAGCAATAGAACGTACAAATCTACAGGTTGTCACTTGAACACACAATCGTACACGAATTGTCAATGTTTTGGACTATCATTTTCCCTTAGAGTACACTCGACCAAATGATCTCAGATTCATCCTTCATCTCGTTTTTAGCGTGTACAGATGAGTCATAGAAACACTGACAAAGGAGAGAGCTATTTCGTGTGCATCGTTATGCATGGTCATAACGTAAGGCGATTGGTTCATGAGTGCCCTGCAATTCTTTGAATAAAAGTTCTTTAGAATCATGATGATTAGAAGCACATGTTATGCAATTGAACAAGGGCTAGTGATACTATATTAGCACGCATTTTTAGTGAAACAGTTCTTCGTAATCCGCTTCTATTTTGTTGTTTTTTGTTGTTGTTGTTCTTGCTTTAATTCTTTTTTTCTTTTCTTTTTTTCACGCTTGCGCATACATTAGTATAAACACTAAATACACGCAAATGCCCAACAGGAAAGATAAAATCAGGTCCATTTTTTGGAAAGATTATTAATTCGGGAAAAAAATTCGGTAATAAAAGGGTTGCCTTGGCAACGGTTGGCGCGATGTCAGATTTGCGAAATTCAGAATTGCGTCGAGGATGTCCTCAATCGGTCATCTTTAGGTGACCTTGACATTCAAGTGTCCAGAGTCTCTGTGCTATATTTGCGGTGATTATTTCAGAGAAGCTTGAGACATCAAAGTTTGAGGTGGACGAGACATTTATAAGACATACTCTGATGTAAAAGATAGCCGGATGCTAGTTATACATGAGGTGCTCTTATTCGCATCCTGCGCGACCAAACAGAATAGATTCACATTTAGATCAGAAAGAGACGTTCGAAGCCAAGCACGTCATTGCGGAGACTGATATTGGCTGATTTCACGTTTCACAGCTAATTTCTCGTTTCAAAACATCTACTCCATGTTACAGATATCAATGCTATTTTAATTGCACTGCGCATTACTGAGAAAGTGTTACGAAACAGACAGCAGAGAATTGAGTACTTGGTATGGTTTGTTTAACATGTCATGGTGCTATTCCTATAATTGCTATTCCAGTTTCATCAGCATTTATGCGATTTATCTCAATTAATATTCAATAGAGTGCACCCAACAATCGGCGATATTTTCACGTTTGGCGGGAAACAGGGCCCCGGAACATGGATAAGCTTCATTGAACGCATAAATAAGGCATATCTCTCGTACCTTTGTTTGCTTCGAAAGTGCTATTATTACAGCTGCACCTTCCTGCTCGAGTTCTTCAACAAGGGCAACCTTACATCATCGCAGTTCTAATATATTCCCCAATTACTGGTCACAATTTATTGATACTGCATCTTGAAGACGGAGTATTCCATTTCTACTCTTTTTTTTTTTTCGTCGCACCGATCATTCCAGTGATTGGCCAAATACAAAGACAGTCTTTTGAGTGAGGCATGTTCCGTCTGAGCTTCAGACGTGAGCATCTTCTTTTGAGTATGCGTCTCACACAAACCCGCGTAGCACCCCTTCGCATGCAATGTGCTCTTTACCGTAAGATAAAACTCGTGCACACATGGCCTGAACGTACTTTGATCTCTTAATCAAGATAAGACTTCAGCAGTCGACAGGTAAACTAGGCCACGGGGATTCCATCCAAGTGAAACGAATTTACGCTCAGAGAATGGGAAGAATGCTGCAGATTTGGTTAAAAGTTTAACCAAATAAAGAACTAAACATTGTTATCGGATTAGCATCTCATAAATCAGGTGAGACCATTTGATTAGTTCTTATTTTAGTTGCTCTTATTAATCGCACCTGTTTTGAGGCCGTTGATTTAGGTTTTGTTTACACGAATTTTCAAGTTAATATTTTGAAATACAACGAGTGTGAAGGGATCCAAAAAGTTTCTATAAGCATTTTAAATCTCACTAAAAAAAGCAGGTACTAGCATTTTATTGTTCTGATATTTCAAATAGCTAAACTCAATATTGTTTGGCTAACTTTTAAGAGATCGATGCGTTCAGCACAATAATAATGTCTCAATGTTGTTTGTGTATTTTTTTAATATCCTCGACATGATGTAATAAGACTATAACTACATGATTCAGTTGTCTTGTTACAGGACCATGGAGTCTGACTCATCCTACGGCACCGACCCTTATCACCCAAAATCCCCCACGGCCATGATGTCCGACCCTTACTCTGGTCAGGGGGTGGGTTCAGGCGATCCTTACGACAGCCGCATGGGCAGCACCTCCGACAACGAAGCTTACGCAACGCCAGACGCTCAACACCAAGCGGACCTCCGTTCCATGAGCGAAATGCTCAAGAATCGCTCACAGGAGGACATCAGCAAGAAGAGCAAGAAAAGCAGGATGCCCAAGGCTCCCTCGTTTGACGTTAGAGGCAGTTTCCGTAAAATGAAGGGCGCTTTCAAAAGAGGCAAAGACAAACAGAGCATTCAGCAAGCAGCCTCCTCTCACAGCATCGAGGTGCAGGAGCACGACATGGAACCACAGATGCTTAACTTGGCCATGGCCGGTTACCCAGGGGAGGACTCTCCAGCCTCTGGTTATGCTACTCCCCAACCCTACGACCATCACCCTGGGGGATATGACGTCAATCCGACAGACACCCTGCCAAGGAAACAGAGTGGGAACAAATTTGACACCATGAAGTCCAGCGTCAAGAACTGGCTCTACCCTACCATCCCGAACGACCCTCCCAACCGACCAAGCGAAATAGCAGTGCTGAACAAAGCTCCTGAGAAATCGTTGGTCCGGATGTCCAATGCCATCTACTTACTCCTGATCGTCGGAGCTGTCGTGGGTCTGGTTTTGCTTTGTATGAGTTCCGAAGGCGAGCACTTCTCGGTGCTTGGTGCTCTTCTCTTTGGACTTAGTTTATTGGCACTTGTAGGGAAGGTCTTCCTGACCATCTTCTGGTCAGAGGATCCTTGCCCTAGGCTGCAGCCTTACCTAACCAAAATTGATGACGTCATTGGTGGTGCAAAGGATCCGTATCGCTTGACCGAATCCACGGTGCAGGCCATGCCACAAGTACAGCCAGCCAACGCCTTCTCCATGGACGAGTACACCTACAGATACAGCATGCCACCCGAGGGCGGCCTGCCCTCCTACGATATGCCAGATGTGAATCCCCAGTACGGTGACTTCGAGTATCCTGCACCTGCCTACAATGGTGGATATGAACCCGACGCACCTGCTGGTTACTATGGAGAGAAGCCCCCTATGACCATGGACGAAGAGACCATTGACACTAAAATGAGGTAGTCGTACAATTGTCATTCACAAATATTGAATATGTTGACAATAATTAATCGGGATTTGGGGCAGATTATTCCTCACCCCTCATTTAGCAAAACAGTATTACATGTCACGTGGTCTTTGCAGATTGCTAACACAGAATGTAGACTGACAGAAACAAGTAAGAGAGTTATATTTAGCAGCTTTGTTTGGCTGGCGTGGCTTCTTTGCTAGTTAAATTATCTGGCTTTCTCCATTCCTAGGATAGTTATTTTTCCTTCTATTGGATTTGCCTCCAATTGTCCAACTGCGCCAATTCAACTAAGTGCTGAGTCGTAGGCGGTAGTCCAGCCATGTACACGTATTTGGAGTTTTTTTCCGGGTCCCCTTTCACCCTCGTAATCTGTTTCCTGTTGCTTGATCTAATCTTTTTGTCTTCACACTCAGCATGTAATTAATAATTATTACGAAAATAGTCTAGCCGTATTAAATCTTCCTTATTCATTCCGAAAACTTAATTAATATTTGAGCGCAGTTCTACTTTGAAGCAATTTTCAAGTTGAAGTTAGCTGACCTGCAATCAATTTGGATACATTCACTATGCATACCTGAGTTTTATGATGCATACAAGTCTATGTAAGATAAAGTCTAATGGATCAATCTGCTTGAAAAGACTTCAGATGTGTTGATTAAAGGCGTGACCTAATTGAGAGCTCCGTGACACACGCAACGCGTCATCTTGAACGTTGGTGGGGTGGCATAATTACTATACCCCAGGGCAAAAAGGGGATTGCAGTGTTAACCAAGAATAAAATCGTGTTCATGATAAAGACAATCAAAACTCGTGATTGATTTGGAGAAGAGTATTTACAGGAAAGAGATCACACAAAACCTAATGTCACGTTTCAGATTTTATGACAGACTAATGTCGAAAAATATAATCTTGAGAATTCGCTAGTTATTATGTAAGGTATGTTATTGAGATGATATTGTCAGCTTATCTTAGTCCGAGTTGTGGCACTAGCCTCAAAATGCTGGTTATAAGTTTTAATATATGGATTGTAATTATGCTTTGATCTCTCGACAGGGCTGGAAGAAGTGTTGAAGCCATTGCTGATCAGTATGACAAAGCGGAATTCGAAGGAAATGATGGTCCTGCTGTCTACTCAAATTACACCTGATGCCAAATGCAATCAGCACCAATGATTAATCATAACTTTATCATATTTTACATACGAAATAAACGAATTTTTTATATTAAAAGGTTTTGGGGTTTTGTTTTTTCTGTCGTTTTTTGTCGTTTTTTTTTTTTTCTTTTTTTTTCTTTTTTTTTTTTCGTTTTTTTTTGGGGGGGGGGGGGTTGTGCGTGTCGTTATTTTTCAGGCGCCATACAATCTGAATCACTACGGAGGGCAAAGACCAAATACCAAGCCTCAGGGCAAACCTTAAAGCCTCTTAACTTGGTTCTGGCTTCGGAAGCAAAGAAGAATTAAGTTGTCATGACATTTATTATTCAAGAAGTGAACGTGTATATTGAAATCATATTGATATTTATTTGGGGACATTTTAAGTTTATCATATTAACAAAATCATTAACTTTCATACGAGTACAAAATAATATAAAATTGGGACATAATACATGAATTCACTGCAGCATATTTCAACTTACCTTGTATTATCTTATCTAATTCGTGTTATGTTCGCCATGGTACAAGCAATGCGAACTTCATCTTACGAGGGGAACTGGGAGTTATGGAAGCCATAGGAGTCATTTACGGAGGAGGGTTATCCTATTACCCTGTAAAAGGGTATGCCATGATGTTTTGTGAATAAGGCCTACTCGCATTAGAAGCAAGTGTTCGTGGTTCTTGATACCTGACGAGACACATGCTGACGAAGAATTAGGTGTTGCTGTTTTTTGCCATTGGTGTCATGCCATGTGATTCGCGATTGAACCTGCTTACAATCGCAAAAGGTTTGTATCAGATTATGTAACCCTGAATGCTAGCAGAAGAAGGCTTTGCAAATTTGTGAGCATTGTAAAGTAGTTAGAGTGCACATGCAGAGACGAAGGAAAGTTATTCGTGTTCAAGGGCCACGTGGCGAGTTTGCTTATAAATACACGGATCCTATCTGGTGGATTCAGATAATGTTGCATTTCATCATGACATTCATGGTACACGACACTTCCACTAAAACCCAAACGTCATCTCTGGTGAGGCAATACCCAATTGGATTGATTTGTATCCGGAACTGGATTGAGACTCTCTGGATCGCATCCAGATCTCTTGATTGATTCATAGTTTGACGTTGGAATGTTGCGAAGCTTATCGGGAGATGCATATGCCATATCTCTTTCGGCGACAGAACAAAAGTGAAGCAATGTGATCAACAATCCGGGAATGACTTAAGTAGTGCTTCGAATATTGCTGGCTGATGGTGACTTTTGGACATCCCAGTCCCACGGCATTATTCAAATATTCTCTTCTGTCAATAATAAGCGAACACTTTGTTATGAATGACCCTCATCGTATACATGAGTACCATGGCTATTTAACTGTATCATTATATTCCAGTGATCGAAGCGTGCCGTCGAATTCGCAAGCGCCGTTCTGTAATTGACTTCAACTCTTGACTGTTGTTCCACATGGCGTAGGCAATACTCCATCCGTTCGCTGGAAGTAATACGTAGCTTCCTGCTGGTGACCATCCCTGTGGTCGCCCCAAATTTGTATAAAAACTCTGCGAACTAGCGGATTCGGGGAGCATCCCCACACGCGACTCCAGTAACGTAGTCATCTGAATAAATCACTGAATCCGATTGTATTGGATTCTAATTCTTTATCGATCAAGAACACCCACGACAACATTATCACACATCAGACTTTGGAGACTTGAGAGGGAGGGGGCGACCAATTACCCGCCCTCTGGCGTTCCCATGCTTGGCAGTTTCAGGGCTCATAATTATTTGGGGTGTTGCACAATGATGCTGAGGCACATTTCACTACATACCTACTAATTAGGGTGTTTGTTATGTTTGCGATTCCGAAAGAAACACTAAAATGCCAAATTTGTAAGTGAAAATGGCGATCTGTGCTAATGTTTCTTCGCTTTTTGGCACTCAGCATAAATTTATAAAAAAATTACTCTATTTTGCCAATATTAAGCTTCATTTCATAAGAAACGCCCCCCCCCCCCTTTCCCGCTGATTCATTTGCTCATGCATACCCTTATCTTGTTTCCAAAGTTTGACAAAGCTAAAGTAATTAAAACCCGTTATGCTACTTCATATTTTCGCAGTACAGCACGAATTACCTTTGTACTGTTCCTAATAATTAAGCCCGTGTGGTTTCCTCTTTTGTTTCCTTGTGACTTATGTGGCGGCAATCCAGATTTTACGTTCAAGGAAACCATAGCTTGTGTCCTGCGGGTCAGTGAAGCCTGTTTCAGGCCGACTAATCCCGAATGAATACAGGCTCCCTGCCAAAGATGATGCGCGCATCACTTGCTGGGTTGTGTGCATGCACTCGTGGTAGGGTCACTGCTTGCAGAACCATTGTCACGGGATATGACATCAGCCATTCGAAATACATTCATTCGACGACTGCTTAAGTTTAATCTGCATGTATTTCTAAAGTTGTTGACATATATAATGCATATAATTATACCAAAGAAATTTGTACTTGAATACTTCGATGTGATGGTAATTATGGTTCCATGAAAGTTGCCAGTTCGTTTATAATGCAAGCATTAATTAAATTAATTAAATTAAATTAATTGAAAGCATTAATTAGCGGTGGACTACGTGGTAACCATGGGAATGCAAACAACATTGTTTGGTTCGCTTTTAAAGAAGTCATTTGTTCTGGAGAGACATTTTCATTTTTCCTAACTCAAACGCACGTCTGACACCTATTAGCAGTTGATGGGATTATTTATTCGGAATATTGCTGTATTATCTGGTGGCTGATTTCAGCTCGTATAAAAGCTAGTTTTTATGGCTATTTCTTCTTGGGGCAGTCTGCTGCAATTCCAGGCATTTATAGGTATGTTTAACCATTAACAATTAATATCATGCCAGAAACCAGAGGCCGAGATTTACTACATGGATGGCCTGAAAGGTGTTCATTCCGATGACATAATGAATGACTCAGATATATTAAACAAATGGGAGGACCAAGATGACCTGTACACACGGCACCCATTTGTTTAGTGTCCATCTCATGATGATCACGAGGCAAATTGTTCATTTTTGTTAACAAAAGCTTCAAAAACGGCAAATACCAACTCCGGTCTGACATCAATTGGGAGAATTGTTTACGTCATGTTAAATCATTTGCTGAACAATAACTGAAGAGAAGCCAAAGAGAGGAGGGTTGATATCGAAGAAAAAGCAGGAAGTACGTGGATGCGATTTGCCTTTGAAGGACGGGTTCAGTGAGAACATCGACTCAATTGTAAGAAGCATTGGCCCTATCAGCACACTGTTCGTCGTGGTTCAAAAAAAAAAAAAAAAAAAAAAAAAAAAAAAATAATAATAATAATAATAATAATAATAATCTTACATACCAAAACGGCCAGCCTTCGTGTTCTGTCTGTTAATCGTCTGAACTTTAGCTAACCGGTGTCGTCACAAGCATTGCTGTCCCATGACGATCACAAGGCAAATTGTTCATTACCGTCACTAGGTTTTAAAAAAAATAATTCTTTGATTTCCTAGCTAATAAAAATAGTCACAGTGCAACAACGAGTCTTTGGTTCCAGTTCGCTGAAAAAGCATATGGATACTACAATAACGTATGTTGTCTGTGATAAATGCAGGCCTTGGAACAGGAATGTTATGATTAAAATCATCTCTGATTGACCGACAAGCATTCCAGCATTTGTCAGCCCAAGTAGATCTGTTTCATTTCTTCATTCGTATCTTTCACTCAAATGAGTCAAATCCCAATATAAAATTACCCGGATGTTTGATTTGGTATATTCACTCCATCTTAATATTATTCAAAGAAATTGTGACATTTAATCTGCTCATTGAGCTTGCCAGCAGAGCAGGGACTTAACTGTTTTATGACCAATCATATTGCTGTTGGCTGAATGGAACATATTTGTGTTCTATTGCTGATACGTTATTTATTTATTTTTATTTTATTTATTTTTTTTCCGAGTGGAAAGCAGTACAACAATTGCTGAAATATATATACACGGTATTCTTGGGCTCACGATTATTGTGCAATATACATCTATTATAATTTTAGTGAATTAATTAATTCATTCATTAATTAATTTTAATGGATGTGTATATCGTAGAACCGTACTAATTATAACTAATCGCCAATTATACGAATATAGTATTATTACTATATACTATTATTTTAAAAAAGAAAATGGAATACCCCAATTTGCTTGACTGGCATGAATGGAATATATTTTTGTTCAAAGATCTATAGTTGATAGTATTACGTTAAATTTTGTTATGCGACATAAATAAAAACAATGTATGTCCTTCTTATTCAGTCAAACCCAAGTGACTTGTGTAGGGCGGATATTGACCTGAGCACTGGGATTGCTCATTCTTTGAAATTATTGTACAGATTGTTCACAAAATCAGGTCATTGTGTAATACGGTGTATATATTCCTGGGAAGAGTTCAATGCGTTCAACAAGCTGAGAAAAGCACCTTTCCTTAGAAATACACCATCTGACCATCACAAGGAGCTGTTTGGGTTGATTAACTTGAATTGTTCTCAATTTAATATATGTGTGCATATCTGCAGCAGAGGATCAATACACCGTTTCAATCAGCGTATCGCTCACATCATAAGACTGCTCTTGTCCGAATTCAGAACGACATCATTGAGGCCATGGGGTAACGGATCCAGTGCACAATCTTTTGCTGGTGAAGACAAGATGATCCGTCTGATTTCATCTTCTGTCACTGCTCTCCGCGAACCTACGAGATTATGTAATATCAGTAATGGCGGGAGTCGGGGGTTATAGATATTGTGAGCAATTTGTGCGTCCATTCATCAAAAACATGAAAATAAAGTATTCGTGAAATATTTAAAATGAGAAATGAAGTAGTGCGCATGCGTGTGCCCCAAATGAAAGTCTGACCAAACTAACCACATGTCGACTGTGCTTATGGAAATCAGATAATAAGAGAATAAAGAATAAAAAAGTGGTTATACATAACGAGAAAAAAACACTGAAGAAACAAGAGCAAAGAAAAGAAACACTGCATGACTGAACTAAGCCTTTATAATGCTACGAACTGTGCAAGAACAATGAAATCCGTACAATTAAAAACAAATTAATTGATATCAACCGGCATAACAGGAGTGCGATGACGTGTAGGCGACCTGATTTTGTTTTGAACTTCTCGTAATTAATGTGTTTCCAATCAAGTCGGTTATCTCCAGCGAGTGGTTGATTAAATCAAGGATGTGAAAATCGTGAAATTTTAGTTTTAATGAAATTCGTTTTAGAAGTGTATTAAATTATCCATGAACCATGTCAATCATAGCGATGGAAATAGCCTTGCAGATGATTCTGAGGTCACACATATTTCCATATTTCACATGAACAGGGTATTTTTATGCTTTTGATGCATTTAACCAGGGCTTGACAATGCACTAGCTGCCATATAGCGCACCTTTATTTAATTAGCAATGCGTCAAAAGTATTCAGTACTATCACTTTGCCACTAGAAAAGTGTGTTTCCCTCTACTGGGTTATGCTGGCATGTTGTAATGGCCACGTGTCCACTCTGAATTCGGTGAGCCAACACAACCAACAAATGAAAATTACAAACGAAAACGCACAGACTTGTTGACGCCGCAAATCCTTTGATCGACCCCTTGCGGGAATCTTCAAAAAGAATTTCTTTTTTTAATTATTATTATATTAACTCGAGCGTTAACTAAACCGCGTCAACTTACATCTTGGAGCATGAGTTGGAATCAACTTCCGATTCCAAATTTTGTGTCAGTGAGGGCATGATGGAAGCAATGATTCATCAACCGCTGCTACAACATGTACTATAGTAGTCAGACTAACTACCAGTATAACATACTTTATACCTAAGATGTGACTTAATTATAAAAGATGTGAATGCGGTAAAAACAATGGCGGCGCCACAATTGACTCGTCTGATCTGGCGTTTTTACTCGCCAGTGAGAATTTTTACTCGCCATTAGTAGTTGAGTCTTCATTTCGAGCCCTGCATTTAACCCCATGTCCTGTTTCACTCGAATTGACGCAAGAGGTGATCACGTGAATTTCTGGGAATTTTTTGGGCTTGTAATTTATCATTGTATCCAGAGACGTAGGAACGTTCCCAGACTCGGGGGGTGCCAAATTGAAGGTAATGATAGGGGGACACCTGCGCGGCGGGCGGCGTAGCCACACTAGGGGGGTCCGGGGCATGCTCCCCCGGAATTTTTTTTTTTGATAAATAGTGAAAAATCCCTTTTCTGAGCACTTGATTACTAGAATTTAACACATTACCCAAGGCAGATACATGTATGTACATGTATATATATCATTGATCTTTGGTCTACATCAGAAACATATGGTATGTTAATTGTCTATCAACTGAAATCGCCTGTGTATCCTCCCACTTATGACCTATAAAGTCTCAGTGGGTTAAACCGCTGACTACAATCCAATGCCGACCGTGGGGGTCGAAGTCCCGGGTTCGAGACCCGATCAGGCCATGGGCGTTATGATTGTGAATTATAATCGTAATTCGTTATAATTGTAATTCTTCGGTGACTCTGCAGTGCTGCCCAACTGCGTAACAAGGCCGGGCGCTGTGTACTACTGTCTATATGGTGGTATGCAGGATAAAGAACCCTTGGGATTTATCGATAAGAGTAGAGGGAAACCCCGGCCTTCTGTTCTGGCGTCCGTACGGTGTAGCCGTAAAACCCCATCACTCACCCACTCACTCATGACCTATAAAGTAATTCAACGAGGTATGGAGAACAGAACCTTAGTTTTATTACAAATATATTCACGTGTAATGCATATATACATTTATACCTGTGATTATATAATGAGGTTCAATAGCCGTGCAACACACTGTTTGGCATCGTTCAACTTCGTTAATCTGTCCTTGGCTGAGCCATCTGAGAAATGAGAAATGAACAAATTAATGCCATACATAAGTGATATACAACATAATTATTTTAGAAATATAATTAATGCAACAAGCTAGCTTGCAAAATGTGCTAAAAAAGTTGAGTTAAAAAAAGTCTTGCATAAGACATTAAATATTAATATAGTCTAAAATTACTTCCCAGCATTGAGAATAC
>KB291874.1:154757-192304 GCA_000328365.1 Capitella teleta
CAGACACGGAGACGCTGACTTCTGAACAATGCGAGAGGTGATAAGCGAGTCGAACTCTGTTTGTAAACGATTGTCCAAAACAGTAAACAAAGTTGCGTTAATTACAATTAGCGAAAGGGTTCTTTGATCTAAAAAAAAAAAAAAAACAAACTTCGACGAATACGATTCGATTTTGCTCAAGGGACCGAAAAATATGTTCGAGGAAGAGGGTTTTTCGACGAAGCGGGCGGGGTTCGAGGAATCCGAGCAATCTGTAATGCTAAAGTATAGGGGAGTCGTCGGGACTCCGACGAAGAGGGGTCTTCGAGTTATCCGTTTTCGAGTTAGCGGGGTTTTACTGTATTTGCTCGGCGGGCATGGCACGATACTTTCGTCACCACAATACCAGTCGATCGAAGCTGCGTTAGTTAGTAATTATCATTCAATGACAGAGAGCTGAATTTACAATAGGTAGAAATCATAATCCTCGTTAAGATAAGGGTTATTTAAGAGTTGGCAAAGAAGATGAGTGATTATTGAGAGAAATTAAAAAAAAAAAAAAAAAAAAATACTAATATTATCAAAAGATCTCCCAGTCGGGGAATCGAACCCCGGCCACGGCGGTGAGAGCGCCGGATCCTAACCACTAGACCAACTGGGACTGGATGTGAGTTACTCGCAAAAATATAAAGAAGTATATTGAATCGAAGGGGTGCGCCTTGCGACCCGTTTCCAAGATCCTATCCTTGAGAGCCCAGGAACTGGCCTCCATCAAAGCATACATTGCATATTACAGCATACATAAAACATCAAATTCTGTCTTCTTCCAAACCTCTCAGTTTCTCAGTTGCCTATATCTGTATATAAAAAGTAACGTTATGATACACATCACGATTCCTCGTGTCATTTCTGCCACTTCTGTTTGACTTTAATCACTGTTCTTCATTTAGCCCACTAGTTTCAATTCACACCGTTTTTGCTTGTATATAGACTTTATTTTTATACAGACTTACATTTCACAGGAGCGAGCTCCGTGAGCTCAAATGCCAGTCTCCCAAACGCATCATGGTTATGTAACCATATTTTAATTTGTTTTTACGAACAAATGAAATTCTCTCAAAAAAAAAAGGGGGGGGGGGGTTTACGATAAAATCAGACACTACTAGTATTGAGAGGCCTCGCTTTTCAATGACAAATTGATCACAAGATTTCAACGCAACCACCGGTGATAGATATTATACACATTCCGCTCACAATGAAACGGGTCGCCCGCTTTCAAATTACTGTTGATTTCACTTCATTTCACTCCGGAAAAGAAATATACAGACCTACATAATTATGCGTGGCTATTTTTAGAAATCCAAATATTTGCCGCGCAAATTTAAGTTAACCAGATCGTGTCACTTTCACTCAAGCGGAGTCGAAACAGAAAAATCTAAAATTTAATCTACAACTGACTTGGTTCCATATGATGTAACCGACGATCATCCTCAATCCTCGGTTACATAACGGTCATATCGGCTCCGCGGGCGAAACTAAGTAGTGAACTCTAGAAGACTCAGCATTAATATTCTCATTTCATGAGAAAAGTGAAATAATATGTGAATGAATGAATATTTTAGAATATTGACATGAAACACTCATGATTTCCAATTAAAATTACGACACTAATAATTATAAAAAAAATAAATAAAAATTGGCATCAACGAGTAAGGAATTTAATTAATTTTCCCCCTCTGAATAATTATATGGGGTATGCAGGTTGCTGATTGAAATCGTGATAAATGAAAAACCGCCCGAGAATTAATCCAGTATATTGCTTTGCTTCCTCATTCAATACGTAAAAGAGTAGGCCCCCCTAGATGTCGCGTTAAAAAAAGTTAAGAAGCTTTGTTGACGGTGAAAAATAATCGTAATGTTGATTGTGCTATGCTTCTTACGGAACGAGAATCATATCGCTCAATTCTGACACCAGATCCGGAGCACTAACCATTGTAAGGTTTCGCCCAGAAAGCCAATGAGACCGAACCGTATCCAAGCATTCGTTTGCTCTGGTATGCGGGCTGATTTACAACTAACTATACCTTCATCTCCATGCACTTTTACCGACGCCATCTTAACTTTTTGAGCTATTGTAATTAAGCTTGTTAATTAAGCAAATTCCGAGTAGGCCTACCATGTTCTAGACCTAATACTTATTTCTCTCTGTTCGTCAACCTTCAGATGTCGAAAAGAGGCTTGTGTTTGTGTCTGGGTACGAGCATTTTCTTTCTCGGCATTTCAGAGGCAAAACGTCTTTCCCTGTTCATCACTCGAGGAACTCATAATGAAGTGGGCCTGATCGACATTGTAAGCTAAATACATTGTATCATGCTGTCTCAGATGCGGGTGGATTTAGCATGTTTCGCTCTCTGACTATTCTTGAGTACAACGTAAATTTAACTGACTGTTTGGGTGTAATAAATCGATGAGAGTATACATACTAGTAAAATGTACATTATGTACTTGATTGAAAGTATGATTCGCCAGATTCACCATAGCGTCGCTTTTGACTCGCCATCCAAGTTCATAACGCATAAAGTTTGTTATGATTCATGTCTCGTCATCTTCTCGCGTTGCGATGCGAGATTTACGTTCCGTTGCCTGGGAGGAGCGTCCTCGACTCGATTAACTGTCAATTTTATTTACCACCAATTCTACTTATCAAAATGTCTCGGACATCATCAACGTTCGGCAAGAGATCAGTAGCTAAGCCTGCCACAAAACTTATTGGTAAAAAGCTTCTATTTACGACGCAATATAGTTTTATCTTGTTGAGAAACAATGAGCGATAATTGAGTCACTTCTAATGCTAAATTCTCGCTTCTTCGTATGCCTGCCTGGACTTATCTATGCAAATAGCGGCGTCCTTCGAGCTTTCAAACAGGACGTTGTTTGCTTCGTGACAGATATATAATTCGATATCCCTCCACTGCTTTTAGTATCACCCAGCATGAAAGAAATGATGCGTGAAATAACGCAGACAGGTTCTTCCCAATCGCCCGATGTGCTGAAATGGAAAACCAGCCTCAGAAATCATGACAGAGGTGGGTTTAGACTGGGGTAGACATGCACTTGCTCTTCACGCACTTTTATCCAATACTTTCCAATAGCTGTTATCTAACACATGTATACAGAGTACCTGGCCTAAACATATTCTAAATCTATACTCTTGCTCTGATCAATTTCCACAGATAGAAAACTCTATCTGATAGAGTAGACTCTATGAGTAAGAGTTTTGGGAGTGACTATAAAAGCGCTGATTTTTCTACATTAATCAGTGATTAATTTGTTAAGAATTGGACGTTAAATGGGATATGAATAGGCATCCAAAATGCTGCTTGAATATTGGCCATCTCAAAATTTTTAGACTCGGACCAGCGGAACCTTAATTGATTTCGTGAGAAGATTTTTTACTTCATTCACAATTCATTTTACTCTTTTTTTATAATCATTAATCAGCACTGGAGAAAAAAAGGCATTCCTAGTCAAAACTAAAAGATTTTTTTTTATGCTTACAGAGGCACCATCATCATCACTCCGCAAAAGTGAAAGTTTCAACAACTTACGCAAAAGCACAGGAAACCTTGCCATGTCATTTGATTCAACCGGGTCAGTAGCTCTATTTCCAAATCCATAACCAATTGAGTGTGCAAATTATCTTCACTGCAGCAAAAGCACCGCGAGAAAAATTGACAATGAGTTGGAGAAAATTGAGAGTGAATACATCAAGAATTTACAACAGCAGGTTTATTTTCTAGAATTGGAAGCCAATTACTTGTATCCTCTTTCATCACTTTTACAAACTTTCATTTGCATTCCTACCTTAATTTTGATTTCTATTGAACCTTGACCTTTCATAGACGAGAGCAGACACGCAAGGCAAGTGAGCTGCACCCTCGTATGACGACAGAAGCAGAACGAATGCTCTCAAAACTCAGGGTAAACTTTCAATCTAGTGTGACCTCTGTACGAATGTTTCCCTCGCAGCAAATGCAGTCAGACGTGGAATCAATGCAGATGGAAGTGAAGCGTAAAGATGCATCGGCAGAACTTGCGATGTCTGAGAAAGAACGACTGCAGAACCGCCTCAAAGCAGAAGAGGATGCGTACGCACGCGAGAAAAGGCTTCTGCTGGAAGAGGTCGTTCAACTCAAGAAGGAGAAAGAGGCCCTGGAGAAGGATGGAAGTCGCAAGGATGGCCAGGTGCTCAGGGCGCGGGAGGAGCTGGATCAAAGCGCGGCTGCTCTGCGCTCAGCTGAGACGAAAATTCAGATGCTGAGGAACCAGGTTGGTTGTCATAGCAACCACGAAAGCTTTGGCATAAACAGTTGTCCTTTTGCAGCTTGTTCAACGGGAGGACCAGAACAAGATCATTCAGAGTGCCCTTGATGAGAAGAGAAACGAAGTGCTGAAGACAGAGACCAGTCTGCGTGAGATGGAGGAGAAATACTACACCAGCTCCGCCTCCCTCCAGGACAAGATTGTTCCAGATCTTCGGGTGTGTATCTGTGTGGATGATTGTTTAGCAGTTGATGATGCAATCACAGGAGGAAGTACGGCAACTGCATCGCAAACTGAAGGAAGCTGAGATGAACGGAGAACAAGATCGTTATCTGCGGAATAAACTATCTGATGATAGCGGACACTTGATTAAGGAGAACGCCCTTCTCAACCAACAGGTGGTTGAACTGCAGAAACAGTTAGAAAGAGTGAGAATTCTCATTCTTTGCCATGAATTTAACCCTGTCGTGACTTCACAGGAGCGAGAATTAAGAGAAGCTAATGACGGTCGCCGTGATAAGAAGATCTCGGAACTTGTGGCGCTGAGGGAAAAAGAGAAAACTCTGCAGTTGGAGTTGGCTCAGACACAGGATTCATTGAAACATGAGAAGACGCGTGCTGAGCACTATTTGCAGCAGGTCTGTGGGGTTGTCGTACTGTGCTGTACATTCCGTGTGTGATGTGTGTATCTATGTGTGTTTAACATTCCTGTTGTACATAGCTTTCAAAACGGGACCAGTATGCCACCTCACAGGAACTCCAGTTCTCCACGACCAAATGTCGACTGGCGGAGGTCGAAGGTCAATGCAGGAACTTTGATGCGGAGAACTCTGACCTGCGCCGCGATAAACATTTGCTCACTGAATTGTTGGCTGACGTGCAAAATCAGGTTTGTGGCTTGTGTAGAAATCAGTCATGTTGACATTTTTCTGTAAAAATTCTGCTCTTTTATTTATGATTACTTATTGAATGTTTCTTCAAATCAACAAAATTAAATTCAGTTTTGTTTCTGTGAAATTTAATCACAATTCAATACTGGGTTTGATCAAATTTTTTTGCTTTTAATTCCAGAGTGAATTTATTTCAATTGTGTGTCTTTTTTCATGGATTATGTCGTAGTTGCATGATATTATTAAATCCGTCAATTAAACCCTTGTTAATTGGATACTGTAAGGTGTGACAAATTTCCTGGGAGCCATCATCTTTTGAATCAATTGGTTGCTTTTAATTTAAGGTGTGAATTGAAGTACAGCCAACATGTGCTTCGTTACTAGTTATTAATCCATTCTTCTTAATTCTTCATTACTGAGCAATTAAACAAAAATCCAGTGAGTAAATTGCGTACTGTGAGTGAAAGCTAGAAATATGAGGTTGAGAAATTGAGATATCACTGTGGCGTTCTCATCTGTGTTCTCATCACACCTGCATGCCAATCAAAGCAGAAGTTCCGCTCACTATATGGAGCAGAAATATAGTGGATCATCAGCAGAGTTGGAGTTTGTATAATCTGAGATGCTCTTTCCTCTAATGGAAGGAATTTTACTGAACCAATATTTAAAACAAGGTTGATGTCTTTCTTCCATCTTCTTCCTCTTAAATTGGCCAAGCAAATTGTTCTTTGAAATAATTTCTGTTGCAAATTTTACATTCAGTTCTGAGGTTGCTTTGAATAATCGACCTGAGACTGTTTTTTTTCAGGTGGATGAGAAGGACAAGGAGATAATGACCCTTCGTGCCCATATCCACTCACTCGAAAGCCGTCTGCATGACCTTGAACACCTGAAGGACCTTGAAACAACCGTCAACAGTCAGAAATGGGAGGAATTTTCACGCTTGGCTGAATCCATGAAGACCTTGTCCCGCTCCATGGCACATTCCACTTCGGGAGAAATGAACTCCACCAACAAATCTCCACTTTTAGATTATTCCTAATTTATACAGCTGCCATATTTCTACACTGGTTGGATGATATTTAGCTGATTTTTTTAATTGCTCAAACATTTAAAACCGATTTGTTTCCGTCCAATGTTATTGTCACAGGCAGCAGTGAGATGTAAGGCGCTCTTTGTTTTAAAGATGACATCGCCTTTGTATATTGCAGCCATGTTTGATAATCATCCAATTTCATTATAATCTAACTGCTTTGAATTGATATATTGTTTGTTGAGTAGAAAATTCAATTTAAATCAATATTTTTTGCGATAAATTGTACTGCTTGTATATACTGAAAGGAATGATTAATTATATTGGTTTTCTTTTTCATTTTCTCTCTCATTAAATTGTGAAATTTCTTCTGAAGCCATCCAGAACTGTTTGTTATACCCACTGTGATAATATCATTATGCTTTGTTTGTTTACTATTTATTCATTTTTATTGTTCTTTTGTTATTTGTTATATTTATTCTAATATATTATTATCAGATTATTGAGTTTGATCATTTCTGTAATCGTTAACTTTTCCCCATGCGGTGCCAACATTCTGTACAGCGATACTGTTGTAATTATACATTTGTGTTATTCATTTGTATATATTATTTAAATATTCTTTGTATTCATTTTTTTTTTTTTTTTTTCATTTGTTTAACTTTTTCTTATTCTCTTTTCTTCGATTTTTTTTTCCACAATGTTTTTCATTCATTTTTTTTATTGGCTGATTCTACATTTTATTCAATAAATTATTTCACTCAATACCTCAGTACTAGAATTCTTCCTCGGAAAAAAAAAAGGAAATGTCCTTGCAGCAAAGCTGTATACATTCTGTATTCATAACGCACTATTTCGATCAAAATCATAACGTTTTTGCTGGCTGAATTCAGAGTCCTGATACAAAAGGTCTTAATAAATAATAATAATAAAATTTATTTTATATAGCGACCATTCAGTCCGAAGACAGCTCTGAGGTGAAATTAAAATACATGCAACATTACACTGATGAAAAGCGGGAAAAACTTAAACATTGTAAAAAGAATAGAATAAATGGGTTTAAAGATTTCGTTTAAAATGTCTTTAATCTTTTGACTTGACCTGACCTTCAACCCTGCCTCGTGTTGGCCTCAACGGCCAGTGGTGAGCCGGGAAGACCTGATTTACTCCTCTAAGAGTGAAAAAAAAAAAAAAAAATTAAGATCCTCAAACCGAAATTCCAAAGCAGAGACCATGAGATGAGTTTCTGATTGCTTTACACGGTGTAATTCGGTGTGGTGACAATACTAGTACAGTGTGACTATACATCACAGAAGCAGTGATAATTGATTCGTGTTGGCTGAGTCAAATGCATCGGTTAATATACATTTTAATAAATGATTAATAACCTTTCTATAACGCAATATCCACAAACGTGACGAAAACGTTGATCATAAACCTCGATTATTTATTTGATCAGTTTTACAATTATAAGGTGATTAACTTCGAACTTCACCTGCAATGTGTATATTGTACATACATTATAATCGAGGTGTATTTTATCATAGGCTGTGTATTCTATATGTTGTGACGCGTGAAGCCTAATATCTCCCTAAATAATCTGCTAAATACAGTTTCCATACACAGTCACTTCTGCAGCAATGGCTTCAGCGTCATCGAAGCTCACATCAGTGTTGGGGAGACGTTTGATTTCGAGTTCCTGTTTCATCGGCACATACCATTGCATGAACGGCTCACCCAGTGCGTCGGTCATAACTTTGTCTTCCTGAAGGAATTCCAAAGCCTCTTGCAAAGTGCGAGGAAATTTCTGTGCTGAAGGGTCCATAGCGGGTGGACATGTGCTTCCGGTCTGGATGCCATCAATGCCGGCAGCAATGGTGGCCGCTATGGCCAGATATGGGTTGCAGGCTGCCGATGGGATGCGGTTCTCAATGAACGGACTACTCCCGACTTTCACCCGAAACGAGGGTAAACGGTTGTCGATGCCCCAATCGGCCTTGTTAGGGGCCCATGGTTGGTTTAGGCGCCGGTAGCAGTTGACAGTCGGACAGTAGATGGCGCACAGAGCAGGTGCGTGCTTGATTAGACCACCCAACCACTGTCGGAATATCTGTGACAACCCATCGGAATCATCTGCGCTGGCAAACGCGCTTTTCCGGTCACCTGCCGTCCATAGCGAATGGTTGTAGTGGCCACCGTTGCAGATATTTGACGGACAGGGTTTCGTCATGAAGGTTGCATCAACTCCTCTTTTGTGGCAGATCTCTTTCAGCCCATTGCGAAAGACAAACATCATGTCCGCTGGTTCAATACCGAAGCACGGGGCGAGCGGCATCTCAAACTGACTGGCTCCATATTCTATCTGGTAGGATTCCACATCAACAGACGCCGCTTTCAACAGATCATCAATTTCCATTAACAGGTTCTCTTCCTTCGACATCTGAAATGTTGTCGTGAAGCCTGCGTCTGGCACCTTGGGTTTGCCAGTTGCAAGGTCGAACAGCGTCATCTCGGTCTCGAAGGACGAATACAACTCCAGCCCCATAGTGCGCAGGCGTTCCACTTGTTTCTTTGCCATGCTGCGTGGACAATTAGGCATGGGCATGCCTCCAGTGTTGGGCAGCGTGAGGTCGCACAACATTTGACCAACGCGGTGGACACCATCGTTCACCCACGGAATAGGGCGCAGTGTTTTCAGGTCTGGCATTGCGTAGGAGTTTGGCCAACCGTTGTTGTGCGGGAGATCTATATAAAGCCCTGAATCAGCACCTAGCGCCAGAATACCTAACGGAGGAATTAATGCTTACAGCTAAATCACAAAGATGCAGATATCCACGCACCTTGAAACACGCCCACTCCGCTCTGCATGAACTTGGCGACATTTCTTCGCGGGATCATTCTTGCACGTGATATTCCATGAGTGTCCGACCAGCAGAAACGAATAAAGTCAAAATCATCCAACTTCAAATTGGCATCGGCCATCGTTCAACTCTGTCGCAACTATCGGGATGTAGAACTGAAAGTCGATTGAGAACATGCGTGTAATACGAGTGAAGTACATGTTTCAATACATTAGACGATAGGCCAATGCGTACAATTTATTACAACTGATCCAGTTGATCCTTGCTTTTCTTTAGAGTATCGCCAAACACGTACAGTCGGCACGCAGCCGTATCGACCCAAGGTGAGCAAAAGCACTATATATATTGGACTATGGAATGTAGACCGTTGTGACCGACTTCTTAAACTGGGTCAATGGCAAGAGAAACACTGCGGTGTGTAAAGGTTGAATATGTCGTTTTTCTTTCAACTTCAACTTGGACCATCACCATGACGTCACGGTCCAAACCACGTTTCGGCTCACTGGATAAGACGGTCACAACCGAGTACATGGAAGTTATGGAACAGTTTCATGTTCAGCTAAAGTCTCGCGAGTTTTGGCTGTTAACTTGTAATGCATGCTAGAAATATATGTAGAAATTTCTTGTCACATGACAATTAGGCGAGACATTGTCCAAAGTCTCGTGGAGCGTTTTTCACGCAACGCATGTCTGATCCAAAATATTTCTCAGGTTCTGACGTCACGATCCATGTTAATTGAAGTTGAAAAAAAGCGCCCCTACATAGAAGTATTGTATGATCACTGACAAATAATGACAGGGACTGCATGGGTCACACGTGTAAATGAAAAACATGTACCTGTAAATGGTGCAATCACAATTATGTAACCTAATGAATAAATGGTGGGGTAGAAGACTCTTAACTATTTTTCTATCCCACTAAATAAGCATCTTGAAGCCGCAATTGGCTCTAAAATGATAAAATATGTCCTATGCCCGAACCAAAGCCTAACATTTAGTATTTTTTGTTTACTTGTGTTGACCTTTAATTGAAACTATTTAACACGTCAACTTACCTGGCAGTTCAGAATTGTCCCCTCTTTCAGTCTTTGGCAACGCCGTCCAGACCTCCTTAATTAAATCAATAAAATGCAGCTGGCGCGAACTAGGTCAGATACACCAGAATTTGTGTGTGCCTGGATGTCAGCTATATAGATCTAAGATGTAGACTTCTCAAGTGACTTCTGGTTATTAGAATACGGCCTTCTAAATTCAGCTCTAGTCAGAAAAAAAAAACCGCTGATGTACCAGTATAGAGCTAATTTTGGGATCCCCGCCAGATCTCTATCTTTTATTATTGCAGGTTCATCGAATAATACGAGCTCCGCATTGTGATTGTCCGAACTTCCGATTAATACCGAACCAAATATCCAGTCCCCTGAGCAGAGATAACTCCTGCTTTTACGAACTCGCAATAGGAAAGTTCTACAGTATCCGCTCATCCAGCCATTGTTGACTGTTTGTGAGTCGATCCCTCGCTCGTCTTGCTTAGCTAATCATTCAACTACATCGGCTACAAACCGAGCGATTAAACACTGATATTTCCTTGAATAATCAAATAATTGAACGCGTCAACCATGCAACATTTCTTGGTGTTATTCTTGACAGGAACTTAAAATGGGATCGCCACATCTCACACACCAGAAGTAAAATTGCACGTAGTATTGGTGTGTTTACCAAAATATCTAAGATTTTTCCAAAATCTACCATCATAACATTATATTTTTCCCTTGTATACCCGCACATCATCTACTGTATCGAGGTCTGGGGCGGCGCAGCCCAAACTCACTTAAAACCTTCATTTCTGTTACAAAAAAAAAAATTCTAAGAATAATGACATTATCAAATTATAGAGAACATACCACTGATATATTTCTGTCCATCCATATTTTTACTGTCAAACAAACGTATAATTATCATGTTATGTTATTTAAGTTTTTTCGAAATATGCTCCCCTCTGTCTTCAATTCTATGTTTTCTTTCACTCAAAATTCCGCCTATAATATTAGAAGAAGACCACCACTCATTGTTCCTTTCTTTAGACTAACTGTATCAAGATGTTCAATTTCATATTTAGGCCCTAAACTCTTCAATCAAAATTACAATCTATTTGATCTAACCACTTCAACCAATATCTTTAAAAAAAAAAAAAATTAATCTTAACTCACATTCAATAATTTAACATGAATGATAATCGTTGCTTGTATGTTTGAAAAAGAAACTATTCAATTTTTTATTTCTTATTAGCTTTGTTTGACATATAAAAAAATATATATATATATATATATATATATATATATATATATATTTTTTTTTTTTTTTTTTTTTTTTTTTCCTTGCCCCACGTTTTTGCACCTGCGTTAAAATAATTTATTTTGTATATAGATCAGGATCAAATGTGCTATCCGTTGCACCAAATCCTGATTGCAATGCACTTTAACTATTTCTTTGTATTTGTTATCTGTTTTTCGATTAATTGCATTGCAAAAAATTATTCTTATTCTATTCTTATTCTCTTCTTATTCTTATTCAAAACTGTCATTTTACACCTATTATAATAATCAATTTGCTTTCAACTTTGTCCCAAACAAAGGGCTAATTATAAATCAAGCAAGCCGTTAAAGGAATTGTTATCTTTAATTACAATTGCTTTAAAGCAAAGGAGACTAAAATCTCGGAGTAATAATGCACGCAACGCAGGGGTCTACTGTACACAACCCTAGATGAAAAAAAAGCCTTTAATTAACCGTGTTGTAGGCGGAGCTAAACTCACGCGACCGCCATATTGGATGTGTGACCATTTTACGCAGAGTGAAGCCTGTTATATATCAGTGTGAAACGAGTCAAGCAACATTTAATATCTTTCTCTCTTCTTTTTTTTTAATCTTTTATTTATTTATTTATTTTTTATTTATTTTTATTTTTTTTTGCGATGTTTTGCGATGGCAACGAAGGAAAAAAAATAGAGGAGGATGGTACTGTTCTATAATAAACTGCAACAGTACTAGTAATTCACGTACATGCAGCTATTGACCCGAATTAAAACGGGAGAAAAGGTACGTTTTCACGTATTCTCCAATGATCAAATAAAGAAATGTTTGTTTACCTTGATTCCTACTTGTGTTGTGTTATGTTTGGCATATTGTTCAGCTGTTTGTTACGTTTGTATACAAATATAACTAAACGTGTATATGAATACAAATGGGATTGTAATCGGTGTAATTAACTCTTACAATATTACAATTTGTCAACTCGTGAGTTTCCACTCCTGTCACGGCTGTGACAGGCGAGTTTGTCGGTCAATATGACGGACTCTGTTGGCCAAGTTTAATAATTAATTTGATTTAGCTTGAAGATTGGACCTTGATTTTTCGTTTCATTGTTATTTCAGAAATGGATTATCAACTCCAGAAGGAACGACCTGACCCTGGATGACATTAGCTCCAAGAGAGTTTATTTGTATCCAAATTGTTATCAAGTATATAATCTATTTCGAGTTCTTATTAAATGAAAATCATCATGAATCAATTGGTGTTGTGTGTTAAAAACTTCAAATAAACTACCCCCCTTGGTTAAAGACTGGGCAGCAGAGCGAAGCTGAATATTTTGTATTAAAGTTTTAAACAATGAGCACGGTTTACACCAGCTTCTGTGTTCGTTCTGACATATATAATTATGTTATTAATTACATTATTGGAGCAATTTTAAAGTGAAACGTCTTAAAATTGAGTTTTATATTATAGAAATATCTTTGTGCGCGCATCGTACATTTCCCTAAAATCGCGCGTCGTTGGGAATGCCAGAGATCCTACAATTTTTATAGACCATAGCTAAACGATCTATGGGGACACCTTTACCAAAACTCTCTTGAAAATATGAAATGGTATATAATACCATGTCACACAACCCGTGACGCTAAGCGAGATATCCAAGGATGTTAATATGTATAGTAGTGGAAATCATTGGTGATACCAGTCCCAATACGTGTACGACAGTACGTTATGATCCATTCCCAATAAGTGTATCCGATAGTACGTTATGATCCATTGCCACAAGATGTTGGCCGTTTGGGGCGAAGCCACAGCACTGACAAAAGAAGGCCTTCAATAACATTTTGGGCGGCCTAAACGTACACGACTTCGCTCTTAAAGCCACTCATCTTCTAGTTTATCGTCTTGCTTCCTCGCTAGACTCGCAGTATACCCATATATTAATACTGCATGTGCATATATACATGTATATATACATGTAGGCCTATATTGTAGTGGGTAACAAAATACTAGATATGCCTCTCGCTCTATGAACTAGTGTTCTGATAGAATGGATTTCACGGTTTTATCTTTCATGTATTTCGTTGTCATTAATGCTCCTTGCACGTGCATTACTATGTTGTTATCATTATTTTATTTCATTCCGTGCATTATCTTCTCTTTCTTTCGTCTTGTTATAGAATTTTCTTGTCGATCATCTACGATATACATCCATGCGAACCAGCTCCACTCTGAAGTATTCGTATTGGAGCTTCCTCGCCCTTTTTGCACTTAGGGATTCATGTATAGAGTAACACAATGATACGCAGAGAAAACCCTGCGCTACCCCCAGTGCAGACAGAAGCGTTGGTGAAACACCAGCAGAAATATGGACAGTGGCCGACGACATTGGAGTCACCTCACTCCCAGAGTTTAGACCCAATTTGGAAGAGCAATGGATGGCCAAAGGACTCGTGCAGAGGCATTTTCCTTCCACTTTCCGTTTTCCAATAAATAAAAAAGAAAGTTGGAAATACTTTAAATCACAGAACAGCCAACACCATTCCATATGCGGGCAGAGTTCTGTCGCAAAAGTGCTCATAAAAAAATAAAAAACAATAATAATAATAATAATAATAATAATAATAATAATAATAATAATAATAATAATAATAATAATAATAATAATAATAATAATAATAATAATAATAATAATAATAATAATAATAATAATAATAATAATAATAATAATAATAATAATAATAATAATAATAATAATAATAATAATAATAATAATAATAATAATAATAATAATAATAATAATAATAATAATATTAATAATAATAATAATAATAATAATAATAATAATAATAATAATAATAATAATAAAGATAAAGATAAAAATTAGAGATCTATAGAGCGATTTTTGTTTTCTTTTTCGATTTGTCCTGTCAAAATCAGTTTCATGGTAATTAAATCAACAGAATCCATGTGGAGAAATCACGTGCATATGACGTCATGAAAGCGCAACCAGAGGTCTCTTTGACACCCAGCAATAGAGTTTAGTTGTAATATAATTCTTTCTTTCTTTCTATGTAATGTTGCATGTAAAATATGCGAAAATAAATATCATGATTACTCTGACTATGACGTCGGACATCGCCCTGGGTAACGAGTTACGTAACTATGTTCCTTGCGCAATGTACACCGAACGACGACGTGTTCGATCGCCTCTTTGTGTATGTGTCGTCACTATTATCATGAATTGTTTGTAGTCAAGAAGAGCTACGCCTACAATTTTAGCCACATTTCTCATACACTGCACCATGATACGAGCGTGTGGCTCTGCTATAGTCTGCAACACACCACACTACTTCTGTCTGTTTGCGTGTTCAACAACATTCGCGCTGTTTATTCTGACGTAGGTTGGGAATAATAGCCAGAGAATGGCCTCAAGGCTGAAGGCCCAACCTCAGCCCTCAAATACCCAGCCATAATTCCAACCCCAAATCGCACTACTTCGTCTTCAGAGCGCATTTCGCTAAGGGTTCCCAAAGGCCCCCCTTGGTACTTTAGCTTCCTACATTTTCTTTGATAATTTCGCAAGTATATTTTCTCAAAATTTGAGGGAAATTTTCCTATTTCTGAGTACGGGATAAAAAGGAGTAAAGGTGAGTTTGCTTTGATATTTTTATCGCATTAATACTAGCTTGGCATTTAAACCTGATATATGTGAATAGAAGGGAGTATCCTGGTTGTCAGGCGCATAAATAGACACAATAAGGACATAAAGGTGGACTATTGTTTTGGGTTATTGGTCTATTGACAAGCGGCGAGAAACACCTTTGAAGAATAAAGATCAAAGCTAGTGCCGCAGGTATTGTTATGCGGTGAAGGGGGAGACATCGCAATTATTGATATATCGTATAGACGTTCGTCCTCCGCTGAGAGGTGTGCTTAAATTTACAAGTACATTGGAACGCATCCAGCTGAAAGCAAGAGAGCTTCCATTCCCTTGTAATAGTGTAAATTGGCGAAGCTAGTTTAGCTTAGTCAGCTAAAACTTAGCTGACATGATTGGTCAAACAGAGAGCGATGCTGCTCAGGTCATTTCCTCTGGCCGTGATTTCTTCACACAGTCTTGGAAATATCCATCTTGTTTGCGGATGTGATCCGAAAATGTTATTGTGTTAATTACAACAATATCATCGAAAAAAATCAATCATAAATACCAACCACACGTATAAGTGCTCCATGGTATAGATAGATCGATGAAAGTGTCCGATCTGTCAATGTTTGATTCATATATTCAATGAATCGTGCATGATATGGTTTCCAATATTTGATACAGTCCATGAGGCGCTATAGCTATCGCTTATCAATTATCCTTTAGAGTTGGTTTCGTCTGTTACTTTTAAACAGCCCTATTGAGCCTTTTCTGACCTCATGACCCTTTTTACCGAAATGTCACTGAATAATTATGCAACAACATCATGTACGACGCTGTTTCGATACATCAAAGATTTAATGTATACCAGTTACATTTGATATGCATTGAAATCCTTCACACCCGTCAATCATCAGTCCCACGTAATCGAAAACACACGGCAGGCTTCCTCCATTCTGTATGTATGTACTATGATACGAACAATTTAATACGTTAATTACATTATAATATACACATAATTACACATACACGTGTTGTACAAGGCATGTAAATTTGTTCTTAATTTAAAACACTCTTAATATAATGGGGGGGGGGAACTCTTAGTTGAATTAAAGTGGGCATTATTTTGCGCTGGGAAGCCACATTTACCCCCGCCTGCAACAGTGTACTATTAAGCTGAACCTTCGCACGAGAGGCCTCCGCCTCATAATCACCTGTTCTCATTCTAATCAGGCGACGTCAGGTGATTTGATCGATCACCCCGAGGGAGAGAAACAACAATTTCCCATCGAATCGTGACGTCAATCACGGGGCTGTTTTGACGACGACAGAAATAACATGATCGTTCGGATTTCTAATTACTACGTCAATGGTGTCCTGGTCGGCCACAATGCCAATGACCTCGTGTCCATTTCGTTGTGTCAGCATGTCAATCACATCCGCGGATGCCAATGGAATCGAGCATGTATTTCACCAGATGGGGATTGGAGAATGACGCAACTCGCGATTCACGATTCCATAAAAATCTTCCAGGCGCGAATGATTCGATGCGCACATGGCCAGCAGAAGCTCGAGAACATCTTTCCGGGCTAACAGCAGCTTTTACGAGAGAGATAGAAAGTTATCTCTGACGCACTAGCTAACCCCTTGATTGTCTCTAGCCTCAGTATTCTCGGCCGCCTGCTCCTTGCAATTTCATGACTAAATTCATGTAAATATATGGGCTATATGTAATTAATTATGCTAATTTATGCATCGTCCATCTGTGTGTTGGGACAACAAGAGACAAGTGAAATAACATTTCCGTATCACTTGGGGTGAGAGCGGATTTCTCAAGAGAAAAATTCGTAACAAACACGTTTTAGCTATTTGTTGAAAGCGATGAATGCATCTAAACCTCAAGTATTGAGAATTCAAAATAATATAATATGGTTAGAACTCTATTGAATATATGCTTAAACTTTCCCTGTTCATTTTTCCTTTGTGGTGTAATTTTTTTCCTGTTCTCTATTGTTGTTAAGTTCATTCGGTTTTCCGCCCTTATAATTCAATCTCGTTTTCAATTTGATTTATTCGACTAAAACCTCCGAATTTGAATCTCAAAGCGACATCACCATAGCAACGCAACGAACGTTAACAACGTTGTGAGGCAAGATTTCCGTGCACATCTCGGGCACGCTCATTAATTCGTGTTAATATTGTGCTATGAATGGCGCAGGGGAAGAGAGGGGGTGTGGGTGTTTGTGCAAGACTAGCTGCTAATGTCTGCATTGCTCTGACACGTGAGCGTGTTCGCCCCTCGCCATAGGAACAAAGCCCCATGCCTGGCGAATACAATTAATATGCTATGAGACAACACACAACAAAAGAGATGTCATCCGTCGACTGCTATGTACGCACAAACCAAAGTTATGGGCATAAATCAAGAACTTTATAGCTGTCCAATTCATCTCATAATCCGTGGTATCGACTGAGCAACTATGGAATGCGAATGAGTATTTGTACAATGAAGCAATTTCCGATGCAAATAGCTCACTTTCACACAAGAGTGCAATATTCCCATCCCAGATACAAATATCGACTTTTGGGGATGAATAAAAAGATGATCCTACATCTGAAGACATATTTTATGGACGCAGGATAAAAAAAAAAAAATGTAATCCTTTAAAAGAAATACAGCGCCATGTTGAATGCAAACCTTTACGACAGTTTTTTTTTTTTTTAAGAGTTCCTCTTATATTTTCCTCTGTCGCTTTTACTAGTTCCATGGTTGTCAGCTTGTGAGTTGCCAGAAGCATTGAGTTTGTCAGTGAAGCCCAATAGTTGGATGGTTGGAGCAGCCACCAACGCTATACCATCCCCATTGGCGTCTCTATATAGTCAAGGCACGGCCTATGACGCAATTGGAGACATCTCTGTGGCAGCTGCATCGTTTGAGTGGTCCACTTATGTCTGTGGATAACTTTGCCTTGCTCTTGTTTTACTCCCACGTTCCTTTGGACATCTAGTCGCCATGGCAACCACGTCGGGATTACCTCTTCTGCATAAATATGTGTTTTCACCGGGAGGTAAGAGTATGCGAAAGCACCGAATCTTGCATGTTTATTGCATGTGATTTGATTGTGTAATATTGGCCATTGCAGACGACATGCAGTTGCAATTGGCTAAACTCAGGTACAGGCTCTGTGTCCGGGAGGTCAGCGATGTTTTAGCCCGAAAATTGACCTGGTATGTATGTCAATATTGAGATGGTTTATTCATGGATATCACGTGTAATCGTAGCACGAACTTCAGAGATTGATTGTGTTGTCAGTACGTGTAGCAATGTTGGTCCTTGTGCACTTCAACCTTCAAAGATGAAGGCCTCTGTGTTGATTAATGGGTGCAAAAATGAAATCCAAATGTGCCAAAATCAATCATCACCATTGATCTATTTTTTTTCTTACTCAAATAAGAAAGAGAACTGAAAAAAAAAAATTGATTGAAATCCGTGGAAACAATCAAACATGCAACATGTTTTTTTATTCTTTGTGTGCAATTTAAGCCGAGCAATTTGCCCATTAATATTTTCAACAAGAGACCACGCATACATTGTGCTGCATGAACGATTACTGAACATCGATGTGGCAAATAATGAGGAACATTGCAATTGAACGTGATCATTAAATTCGCACGCACACAAAGCCACAGCGAAGCCATCCAACTGCAGCCAAATTGCAAGCGCAATCGGCAGCTTTAAAAGTATCACACTGCAGCCAAAAAACAGCCTCCAGTCTTATAACCACATATACACGGATGTAAATGTAACCCCAGGGGCTGCCCTACAATGCACTAAACTTGTAACCCTCCCTAGTAACACTCTCGCCCAGGGTTAAGTTATGCTGGATGTGCTTGTAGAGAAATACAAATACACCTTGTGGCTGTTGTTGGGGGGTGTTTTTTAATCCCTGGATTCGGTTTCGCTGACGTATGTAGCGGCCATAATCTTGTTCTCTGAGGTTCTTGGAACACACTCTGCAGTATCATTTCGCTTTCCGTTCTACTAAACTGTGCTTGCAGACTATACTGAGCTCTTGCAGTATATCTGCTGAGTTTCATTGATTTAAAAACACTTTCAAAAAGAGATCCACCATTTCGCTGAAGAACTAACACGTGCTATTTCTTTGTTCATAGGGTGAGTGAAACGATTATCATTATTTCAAAGCTATCATTTTATGGATTTCAAAAGAAGCACAAGATCGATGACCCCCTAGTGCGCTCTGTATACTGATATAAATAGCATCACCAAGCTCCATGCACCCTCAATTAAAGTACTTCGTGCAATACCTAATAAACAGGATGACGGCTCAAGTACTGTGGTGAACTGGGTTTATGATTGAGTTTGTGAACCTGAACCTACTTCCCTCCGTCCAAATTAATGTCTGATTCCGGCGCTACATCCCACGCCACCTTCCTGTCCCGTAAACACGACGCTATAAAACTCCACCAGGCAACCCATCCGATCCAAAGACTGAGATTCCTTCGATATCAGCACGCTTTAGCACGCTTTAGTATGGACAACCGCCGACCACATTGGCTATTGCCGCACTCAACAGTCTACACAGCTCTCGTATACAAACACTTTAGAGTGCTTGTTTTTGTGTTTGATGTGGGTGGCCAATTGGCATGAGAACCGTTCCCTACACCCGCATGTCCCACTGCAGGTAATTGGCTCTGATTGAACATACGTATACGTAAGCGAGCACAGAGCAAGAGAAGGAATTAATCACGCACTCAACTGCCAACTCCTCCCTTCACACCTTACACCCTTGCTCATCCCCTGTCTGAGGGCATGCTTCCTCCTGTGACGTAGAGTTATCGTTTTTCTATTAGCGTATCAGTAATACGTGAGATATTTACAGCAACGCATAAGAAATATAGATTTTTTTTATTCCCCCATCCTTGAGCTCTGATTGCGTTCAAAGAGCGCTCCAAAAAGAGCTATATTTAGATTGCTTTCCTTTATGTGTTATTGACATAAATAGAATCCTCCACACATGCAAAGGGAATTGAGCCATCCATCTTTAAGCAGCTCTGTAACTACCAACATTGCGTCGATAAACCCACAACTCAGTGAACAATCCTGCCATCCAACAACGATTCCCCCATATACATCTGATCCAAGCGGTTACCGAATCCTGGCACCGAATCAATCAATCCTAATGACGTTAAGGCTCTAACATTACCCAAACACAATGATCTAACTCCGGTCGAGGCCATTGCTCCCCTCCCATTAGCGATTTATTGCTCGCTATTATAAATAACGGACAGGATTCAAAAGTGGTCAGCCATGCGTGGCTATTGTCTGCCGCAATGTTGCTACCAATCCCTGAGGGCAATTCCGCCAGTTGTCGGGGGACGGGTGCTTATGCCCCGCCAACAATGCACGCTCACTTGACTCGAGCCTCGTCAATCTCCCAACACAGCTGTTCACGATTTTTCATCCCTGATGAAAATTAAAATAAATCTGCCCTATTTTTTTTTTTTTTTTTTTTTTTTTTTTGCCCTAAAAGCTGTAGAATTTAACATATTAACCTAATGCCCTTACAAGACACGGGTAACGCATATCAATCATCTGATTCATGTACTTATTCGTCGAGTGCATGTAGACAAATGGTCCTAAGGTGTCCTAATATGGCACACGCAGAGAATACCATGGGGGTCTAATTTGATATGAGACCTTCTTGGACTGAAATGCTACGTATACAGGTACAGATTAGTCGTCTAGACTATGCACCTCCGGCTTCCGAAAACATGTGATCAAAAGGGGTCAGCCGATCGAGGGTTGCATATCTTTGGTTTGTCTACCACATGCTAATCGAATTAACATGGCTAATATAGGAATGAAACCAGATTGCTAGAAATGCCGAGCGCATTGACTTTGGTTGCTGCAATAACATTCTTACCACAACGGTGACCCACTCAACTATGAAGCCCCCAACCGACATATGAAACACTACTTAGTAAGACATCTGCTACAGATAGGTGCATAATACGTATAATAGGACATGTTGTAGTAAGGCGAATCAAACTGTTGATTCGCATGACTTGCTATTGGATATATGCAATTACTTAAATTGATTGATTCTACACAATGTTTGCCAGTTATTCTTGAATAATTCATTAGGAATCCTTGCAGCTTTTCTGAAGAGACTGAAAATTCGATGTCATCACCAGCCGTTGAGATGGACAGCTCACCCTGTACCAATCACATATCATGTGATGACTCTGGTATCGATCTGGGTATGTAAAATAAGAATTATATAATTAAAATAACCAACAATCGCACAGAGTGCATGTAAAAACAATCACACGAACTATTATTTGGTTTAAGGTGACCTATATATAGAAGGTAATCTTCCACGTGAGTTGCTTTGCTACCTGTTAATGTTAATGCCCTCGCAGATGTCCCACCCCAAACCCCTCCCCCTTCCTTCCTCTCCTTACAAGCGTGACTCAGCCGCATTGATTATTCTCGCATAGCTAAGCATGTGTCGTCCTTGTTGCCTATTGATCGCCGTCGGCTCGGCCAATCCGAGCCGCCGCCCCGCGTGTACCTTGCAGACAAACAACCGCACAAGACCCAACAGCAGAAGCGCTCAGGCCCCCTCTGGATGAAAATCCCGGGAATATTTCTCCTGCTTTTCCCTGTCTAATATTGCAGCTTACTTCACCACGTGTGCTCAGTTCTCTTGTGTGTTACCTTTACAACGGTGTTGCAATTTTTGCCGCCAGGATTCCGTGGATTTACGAGGCTTTACGTCGCGTTTGTTCTCCGTTGTGGATAGCCGTCGCCCTTCTGTTTGCGGTTGCGTGGATTGCTGTACACAGAAGCGCCGACGCCATGTTTCGCCAGGCGAAGAACAAGATTAATAATCGCAGAGACAAGAAGAAAAAGAACAAGAAAAATCAAAATGCTGTCGTTTCAGATGAAACCACCGGTCGTGATGTCAATGTCGGCAACGGCTGCGTCGTCAACGGCACGACACCGAATGGAGAGATCGATTCGAAGAAAGAGGTCAAGGTCGTGACCTCTGAAGTCATCTCTCAAATCAAACAAAACGGCAACGAGGTGAAAGAAACGAAGACGACGATAACGACGACGGAGGACGACGTCACCAAGGAGACGACAGTGACCTGTGAGACAAAGGTCAACGGGTTCACTCCTCATGATGTCGACGCTGAAGTATCCGCGGATGAGGACGAAATCGCACCGACCATCGCCACCCGCAAGGTCATCACGACGATATCGACAGAGGAGTCTGAAGAACCAGAAGAAATCCCTGCTGAGGACAAAGAGAAGGACGATGAGGAGAAGGTGACAAAGCAAGAAGCGTCCAAACAGCTGGCGCAGGTCCTTCTCCAAGATCGACAAATCGTCATCACAAAAGATTCCGATGACGAGGAGGTGGTGAACGAAGATGACATCGTCCCCTTGAACAAAGACGCCAAATGCTGTGTGTCGATCACAGTCACAGAGTGCGACGACGAAGAAGAACACGAACCCAAGGAAGAGGAGGAGGAGAAAGAGGAAGAGGAGGAAGAGAAGGAAGTAGAGCGTCCACCTGCTGTGGATTACCCAGGCGGTGAGTGCTTTGACTGCGATGAAAATAAAGTATCACCTGAGAGTAATCTTGGTGTTTTAACAGGCCTCACATGCACAGATGTCGAAGAAGCGTTGGCCATTCTTACGACGCGGTACAAGTTGAGTGAGTACATCAGGCACGTGCATCAAACTGACCGTTAAACGCAATTTCATTCATTACAGCTGACATCACCGTCAAGAAATGCATCATGACTTGTAAGTATAAACTACAGCACACGGAAGTTGTTGCATGTTGTATGTCTCAGTCTACGAAATGCGAAGCGCTTGCATAGTCTTTTTGCAATATGGTGAGAACGACCGGTCATTGTAGTGTAATGATAATATTAAAGATTATCACATCCCACCCCGCAATGTTACAACACCGATTTGCATCACGAAGCGAGTCTTTTCTACAGTAGATGCTGTCAATATTAATATTATGCAATCATTGTTTAATATCAACAGCTATATAATGATTTGTACTAATCCGTCCATGTGCTCAACCAAAGACTGTTGTTCAAAGCAATGTCATCGCTCCATTTGCACGTGTTCATGAGTAAACAAAGGAAGCTAGTCGTAACACTTTACTTTCATCTCCAGTCAGTTGCTGGGACATCGCGGACGTAGTGCGGCACCCTGATGGTTCGTATCACCTGAGTGTATTGCGTAACACTTCACTGATTGGTTATGTCCTTTTGATAGGTGCCAATTCCTGGTGGAACGATGACACTCACAAGCTACACAATAAGGAGTTACAAGGTGGGCAAATAATGACGACGATGCGCATCTTGGTTATCACACCTGTTGTGGTGTATTTTCGTTGGTGAAGATCCGTTTGTCTGTTTTATCAACCTCGGATGTAAATGCTGTCTAAAGGTGAAATCAATTAGATTTTGATATCGTGATCCGTGTATAATTGAGACATGATCGCCCCATTTCGGAAGAGAATTATTGGCACGCATGCGCATCGTGATGTGACGATTACGAGTGTTTCCGGTGCAAGGCATGCAGCCATGAGGACATTTGGCAACATCATACACAGCACTGCGCTGCCATGATATCATTCCCAGCGACATGCTATAAATAGACATTGCTTTGCATAATTTACGCAGGGCGTGCAGGGCGTCTTGATTCCGTCGCAGGAATCGATAAAACCTCGTTTCCAAAAAAAAGGAACGGAAGTGGGCTGCTAGGATGACGGGCGACGCAGATTGCCACGCGGACCAATAACGGGGTAGACCCACGAACATTATGGGTTCGCCTGTCGCTTTGTGGTTCATCGTATGGCGACCAGAGATAAGCCCAAGGCCATAGTTATGGGGGGGGGGTGTATGATGGTTGCTACGGGCAACAATCCTGATTAATTATGCATAATTATTGTCTTTGAGTATGCGGCTCGACATCCATTGATAAACTTGACAATATATCTCTCCAATATTTGTTATAATTTCTGTTGCTTTAATCATTGTTGTTATGGTAATTACTAGACAATAATTTTAATTGTTATTCTCTCTGTTTATTCATTTTGTTCTTCCTTCAATTTGTTTCAATTCATTTCCTTCTTCCCTACCTTACAAATAATTACATCTGCTGTAAATTCTAATTTTCTCTTCATGGTTTAAGAAGATAAAGAAAATGGTGAACGCAAACCGGTGGGAGGTGGGTATTGCGTAATCACTCTGTTATAGTTCGTTCTATTAATGTAATTAATCATATACGCGTGTCTGGTGATATACATGTAAATACATGGATTAATCATGTATCTTGTTTGTACTTTGGGAATGATTATTCATCATAGTCATTTATAGATAAGCATGGAAGAATGACTTTTCTGTTTTCCTTTCTACTAACTCTTTACTATTACTTTCGGTTTCGGTTTTTGTTTCTGTTTCTTTACTTATTTATTAACTGCACTCATTTTTGCTAATTATTATGCTTCAGCTTTCTTATTAATATGAGGTCTTATATAATTATAATATTGCAATTCTTTTTTTAAGCAGCCTCTTTAATCAGATTTAACGCGCGAAAAGAGCGGACGATATTCGAGTCGATCTATCTTTAACTATGTGACCCATACTTCGAAGAATCTTTACTTCGAGGTCACTTCGACAGCCCCTGGAAATGCGACATTATATATTTTTTTTTTTTTTTTTTTTTTGCATTTTGCGATTGGTGGCAGCAAAATTGCTACAAGATTTAAATTATGATAACTAATATAACGGACACGTAACTTTACTTTTGAATCTGCTGATTAAAATATATATTAATTATACATTATGCCATGATATTAATTATGTGAGAGAAATTGCGATTGGCCATTTGCACATTACCTCATATCGCCCCCCTCCCCTCTTATTTGAATTAAGCCCTTGCTGTTTTCGTAACATGCCTATTCTACCTGTGCTGTTGTGTCGTCCGTTGTCTGCTAATGACTGTGAGTGTTATGCAATAGTATTAGTACATGTATAATACGAGCCGAGGCTAATTTCGGAGTCACTGCTTGGCATAATTATGTGGCTCGAAGGATTGGAGTTACAGTTCTCGAGAAAGCGAAACGATATATTATACAATTCGCGGATGATATGATTAATTGTCGGAAATTATTGTTTCAGAAATCGTCGAGCAAATCCAAGAACGAGAGAAGGAAATTGAAGAACTCCTTCAAAAAGTTCTAGAAGAAGAACGACAGAAGAAAGAAGAAGAGGAAAAGAAGAAGAAGGAAGAAGAAGACGCCAAGAAAGCGGAACCGGAAGTCGATGAAGATATCATTGAGTGCGCAGATGCAGCCCCAGCGGAGAGCGCACCTCCCGGAGAGGAACCCAAGAAAAAGCGCGGGAACCTCTTCCAGCGAATGGTCCACGCACTTCGCAAACGCTTCGGCCACGAACGGGGCACGAGAGCTCAAGGTTAACCCGTGTTTCGACCGGAGTTGTATACAGACAGTACCCTGGCCATTGTATATACAATTCAGTGGAGGTTTTAAAGTGCTAAATATGTTTTGTTTTTTTCCCCTCTGAATTTTTTAAGAGAAAATTGTGGCGTTTAGAGAAGTTATATTTTGGCATATCGTTTGTGTTCGTGAATGTATATTTAATTTGGCTTACATATCTCATCGCGGTTTTGAATCACCCCTTTAAATAATCACTTTAAATCACAGAAAGTTGACCCTGAGATAATGCATTGTACATATACGGTGTACATACATTAACTGTTCTTTTTTTTTGTGATTGTTCTAGTGGCAATGTTTTATTCATAGTCTGTCCTTTTCTCTCTTTGGTTTCAGTCAATATCGATATTGTTTTCCATGAAATTATAATCCTGGCCTTATATGAGACGAAAGAGAACTTTTGATTAAGTTTTGGACCAAACATAATTTCATAAAATACCCTCCACCCTCCACCGTTGCATTGATTCGGTGCATGGGAAAAATCCCCAGAGTTAATGCCTTCAATGATATTTATCGCCAACCATCATTTGATGTTGCCATGGAAACTACTCGTGGCTGGTCATCACTTCGCACTCCTCGCTTATTTGCTTGCACGTTTTATTCTCTTTGACGCGAGATTACGAGCTGCTTGCCCTGCTCAGTTCGCGTAGTCGTTTTGGTGTGTCACTGTGGCTGTAGTATGGGGTGCAAAGGGTAAAGGTCGAAGTGCATTCAGCCACTCCAAGATCGACCCCCCCCCCTCGTTGCTCTCAAAGGCCTTTCGTTTAGTTGCTTCATTTGATCGAGCACTTGGCGTCGAGTCCTGTCGAGTGCTGTGCGTCTACGCCTATCCTGGCTGCCCCAAACAGAAGGACGCGTGGGTTGTTGCCAGTTGACATCCGGGGACTAAATATCACTAAGGGTGGTCGCTATGGCAACGTGACATATAACCAATCAGATGCCCAGGGTGTGGCGTCATGTAGCCTAACTGGCACTTGACATAACGCCACGTTACAGCATGAATATGTACGCTATATGTCAGCCGGCCTAGTCGAACACTGAGCCAAAACACGTAACGAAATGTATAAACAATATGGGAAGGTAGATGTGATGTTGACGTCGGTATTCAACCCCGTGTGGGAAAGTTGAAAGCCGCAGTGAGAAGTGGCCTCACCGAAGTGAGGTAGAGTTTCTTTCGCTTGCAAGTACCCGCTACGCTTCATCCGCTCACCAGTCAGTATCCTCTTCGAGTTGCACGCGGCTCGAACGCCGCCCATCTTTCGCGAACCCGGGAGCATTTTTGCGGCAATTTCCGACCTGCTCCCGAGGGGTCATTGTGTCGTCGGAGCCGTTGTTAGTCCGTCGTTCCAAGCTAACTGATTAATATTATCCTTATATTTTTCGAATATTTCTTGCTTTTGTTTGGCATCGACGGATTGCAACTCATAGGGGATACTGCTCGGTTCAAATTGATTCTCCATATTTCCCCGAAGACCAGCCATGAGTTTTTATTTTGCTATAGCATCCATGTTATGGGATTTTGAACAGTATCTACTTATTTTTTTTCCTTTTTTTTTTTTTTTTTTTTTTTTTTTTTGGAAAAAAAAACTGACATGCTGGTATTCATGTAAAAAAAACAATAATCATTAGCGGTGTCTGGTATTACACTCAGTTTAATTATATATAATTAACTTAATTAATTAACTTAATGGCCTCAGAAGAAATTTTACCTCAGGGTGGGGATTTCGCCGCAGGATATTTTCATTTTCTGTCAATATATTATTTTAGCACTTTTTTTTGTCACATGATATTGTCACAATTTTTTTTTTTAATTGATTCTTTCTTCTTTATTTTTCAAGAAAATTTCAGAACTTTCAGTTTTCTTCAAATAATGAAAAATCAATAAGCCAACACTTACCTCTCTTCTGCCATTTTCAAAAATATTGAAAAAACAAAATCAATTTAATAAAGGCAGCGAATTCTATTTCCTTGTACAGAATATGTTGTCTCACTTAATTTAATCTTGAGCAACCAGAAATAAATGAAAATAAAAAAATATTCAAACAAATACTGCATTTGAGTGGGATTTCATAAAAGAAGTAATTTTTCCTTTTGTTTCCATTATTTATTGAAGTGAACAAATTCATTCTTCATTTTCAGACAAAATGAGCAGAAAAAAAGAGTCAACCATCTGGCTGAGAATCATTATTATTTTTAATAAACGCAAAATGACACCAAAAAATAAACTACAAGTGCTTATGAATCATAATAATGATGATAAAACAATGGGGGATACAGGTCAATATTTCTCAAGAAAAATATACACAAAATTCTTGAAAGAGGAAAAAAATATCATGAGTAAATATGTGACCAGAAAAAAAAAAAAAAAAAAAAAAAAGAGAAAGAAAAAAAAATCTATAAAAAAAGTTTCATGTAATTTTTGGAAATATTCACATAGGATTCACATGGACAAAAAATTCTCATCAATGAGGCAAATGGCGAATCAGGGGAACCGGGAACGTGGACGTTACCTGCCTCTGTTACCCCCCCTGGGCCCCCTCCATGTGTAACTCCCACGATTGCCTCTCCCACCCCGGAAACCCCCTCTCTGGGGGGGACCATCGTATCTGTCGTCAAACTGGGGTGGACCGTCATCCCTGGGGCCATTGTAGCCACCACGACCCCTGTTCTGGCCCCACCCCCCACCGCGCATACCGCCACGATCATTGGGCGGGAAGCCTCCTCTTCCTCCTCGTGGGAAGTATCCTCCTCTCCCGCGCCCTCCATTCATGTGGTCCTCATGCCCCCCCCACTCCTCATCCCCCCGCATTCGTTTATTCAGGGGTTCCATGTTGCCTTGTGGGGGCGGGGGACCCTGGTAGCCCCCGAAGCCTGACGGTGGTGGCGCCATCTGTCGCATGTCTTGGTCTTGCGGAGGCGCGTTCATATCCGGAGGAGGGCCGTTACCAAAATTGTTGAAGGGCCGCGCAGGAGGAGCTCCTTCCTCTGCGGGATCTGAAAACCAGAAATTCAGACGCAATCCAAGTTGATTCGTCGACACTCACGCTCCACGGGTTGCTGCATAGGGGGAGGGGGTCCACTCCCCCCGTTCTCCGTGTTGGGAGGGGGCACGTTGACAGGCTGCTTGCCTTCTACCCACGCCTGCTGGAAGTCCCTGGGAACGGGCTTAGCGTACGGCACTTTCTTCCTGGCTGAGCGGTCGTTGTCGCCTTTGAGTGGCAGACTGGCGTTGTCAAAGTCCAGGCCAGGAATTGCGTCAGACGACATTGGCATGTCCTCTTTGGGCTCTGTGATACATCAATATTTCAATGGCACAGAAAATATCTTCGCACACACACCTTCTTTCTTGAGATGATCCGGTAAACCAAACTCTAATCCCATTCCAGGGAGACTGGCCGCCAAATCAGCATCTGTATTCAGTCAGATTACGACTCCATCATCAGCGCAAACACCAGAAACACTCACCCATATCCAGCATGTCATCAGTGATACCTTTCGGTAAGAGATTCAAGTTGTAGCGATCTCGCATTAGGTCTCCGGGACGGTTGCGCGCCCAGAATTTCCTAGAAAGCGAAAACCCGACGATAAAAATACACCTTGACGACAATACAACACGTACGTCGTGTGGTCATTAGAGCCGGAGACGAGGATATGACCAAGAGGATGCCAGGCAAGCGTCCAAACCATGTTGTCATGAGCGCAATCAATATTGCCAACTTCCTTATCAATTCTGTAATTAAAAAAAATGTCGGCAACAAACTCCAGACTCGGAGGGATTGCTTACCCAACCATCCAGTACATGATGGATCCATCTGAGCCACCGCTTGCAAACAGCTGCTCGTGAATGGGATGCCACGCTAGAGCTGTAAAAGGAAAACTAATCAGTTTGCGTGCTTTATAAATTCTGACACTGACTGGTCGCCTCTTTCTTGTGGCCTCGGAATGATTGCAATTCTTCCTTCATGTTGCGAATATCAAACAACTTCAACAAGTGGTCTCTTGATGCTGTGAGCAGCCAGTTGCCGTTGCGGTTGAACGATACCTCCATCACTGTGTGTTTGTGAGCATGACTGTGAAAAAAAGTTGGAATATTTAAACATAGCAATTGAAGAACTGACATGGTGGCTAAGCTCTCTCCCATCCGCGGATCCCATAGCTTCAGAGGCTGCTGCGTGTCTTTGCTTCCGGAAGCAACCAGAGACTTCTGAGGATGCCAGTCAACGCACTTGACGTCAGCGCCGTGACCTGGGGAGAGGAGATATGTCAAATTATGACCAATAATTACGGGATTTACATCAGTCGGAAGTTTCTGTTTTACCAAGTAATCTTCTTCTCGAGCCGATTCTCAGAAGATCGATTGAAATCAGCGAAAGAGGAAGAGATGAATAACGCATGAGGGCTGCATGTGAGGTCAATAATCATCAACTGACTTCAACCGATCACTTGTGAACATGCAAACCTCCACTCTAGCGACCACAATCAGCCTCTCTGATGGACGAGCCAGAAGGTTTACGCAAAATACACGCTCATTCTTTCTGGGAAGGAATCCTCTCACTGGAATTTGGCATCTGTTAATCCCATTCACAAAGAGTTCCCACAACGACCGCAGAGGAGCCACTGAGTGATCAACCGTTTTAACGTCCTCTTGTCACATTTGAACAAATCTGCCGGAAACTTCCAGCGTACCTCTGACTGCCAATGGCTCTCAAAATTCTGTAAGAGTGATGCCAGTTGGTTACTTTGGAGGAATCCTACATGACAACAGATGAAATCTTCTCTGCATGAAGTGCTACAAAGAAGTGCGATAGTTCCTACGGTGTTTCTGCTCTTCATGACTTGACTGAGACGATTATGCCCAATAAAACTTAACCCATCTGACAACACGTTAGACACAATGATAATTTTTGGTTCTTGGTAGAGAAGGAACCCGGTGATCAGTCAGTGCTTCCAATGTCTTGTACCCTTGGCGAGTCATTTCAGGTGCCCAGGACAAAATTAGTGCACTGTTGAACTCGTTCCCTGGCCGCAACGTTCCATACTTAAGTGTTTCCTTTTCTTTCTTTTCGTTACATTATTAATTTATTATTATTGCAGCGTCAGCAACAATTTAGTGAGCAGATGTAGAATACCCAGAAAATGCCTTGACTGAGATTTAAAGCAAACATCAGCTCACAAAATGATGTCAGCATCAGCACTTCAACTTCTGCTTCTTCCAATCAGAAGTGACAGCCAACAAAGCTAGTAGGAAATGCTACAATAAGGAAAATATCATCTTGAGTCCCCCTATGACAAAATGCTGTCATTCCAATGAAACTAAAACAAAAATATGCATTCAGAAACACGCTACACATATCCCATTACAAATCATTCATTCAAAAATTCAATGTTTGTTTTAGGTTCATTGAAATACATTGTAGACTCCAACCAGCCAATAGAACAATATGGACACAGTATCACGGATCTGCTGTCATCAAAGTGTGCTATTCTTTGTCGATGTTGGTCGATGTTGTGTCATTGGAAGCCTGAAGTATTCAATTTCTATACAAGATCAAAACTAGCGATGACCTTAACAGGAGTGTCACTGACCACCAGGTTGTACATGTACATTTCCTTCTGGTGTTTTGTAGTAAATGGCGGACATTTCATACCCAGAATCAAGATGCAACTAGAAAGCATTTTGACAGAATTTCTCTGAAATCTAAATCCTTCCATGTGCAGTAAGAGTCAGCATGAAAAGAGGAAGGCAAAGAAACCATTCAAATTGCTCACGACGTGTGAAAGCTTTTTTCTAGGAAACAGCACTTCACACAGACAAAGCGTCACACAACGTCATAAGCATAATTCATCATGGAATTTTCAGCACAAATGTATGCCAGATTTCACAAAATAAGACGATTCTAATAAAACACTGAAAAGAACTTCCTTTGATTCTAAAGTTTGGAGATTCTAGCAACATGCTGCTGGTATAATTATCATTTAAAAAAAAAATGCTTCTTATAATTAGTTCTCCAGTGTTTTCACATGTTAATAAACATAAAACATCAAGAGCATTTTCACTCTATAGAAAGCAATCAATGTATAGATCTGTGAATGGTGACAATTTTTTGGAAATCACATACATGTATCAGATGTAAACGCAGATACAAATTTAGATTCAGCAATCACACTCAATTTCACAAATCATAAAAACAAAATTCTCGTGTTTTGCTCTACTTTATCCTAATTCTGATTCCAGGTTCACCTGGAAAAACCTTCATATATTTCTGTGGTCAAGCACAGCGTACTCGGCTTGCATATGAAGACATAATTCCACTGGGGCTTTATCTCCGTGGTTAACAGAAAACGCGAATATTACAAAAAGGAAATCAATCAGGAGCATCAACATTGAAGGAGCAACCACTTAGGCAAAGACAATACCATCTTCGTCCAACCAGGTTCCATGATTCGACACTGCAATGAGTCATGCTGTGGTGAGCATGAGACTTATCAGGCCGCGAAATTCCACCCAAACAGGTTTCCCCACCGAGAATTGAACTCCCGACCTGCTGCACGCTGGGCGAGCACGCCACCACTGCGCCATCGCCCCTTCAACATATACAGTTGTTGCCAGGGATACTTTTGCACCGCCAAAAACATCCTATATTCAAAGAGTACTGTAAAACTGCAAGCTAAAAAAATTCACTATGCTTGCGATAATCATTGACCGCAAAATCAATGAGTGAAATACCACTGGCCAAGATTAAGATAGCAATTTTAAATCACTGACCCTTTATTGCATACTTCTACAACCACAAAAAAAAAATGTGTATGAATGCAGTTTGTACATACATAATGCGGTGAATTGCTTAACTGGGAAGAAATCTCAGGAAAATCCATCAGAAATTCAGAATACAATTCTCTGTGACGCTGAACTGTTACTACGCTGCGTGCACTCTACGCTATTATACGCAAAACACATTGCTTGCAGTAACACCAAACTGAATGTACAACAACTCCATCTGTTATGACAAAACCTAAACAGCACTTAGCAGAACTACGAAGCGGAAAGATGTAAGATGAATTGGTGAACAGTAGAAGATGAAACAGGTCTCAGAAGTTAAAAACATCAAATACATACAGCAGGAAAGCACTCTTGACTCTAGATTTTTAGCTCGGTAAATCTTGTGATAACAAATTGTGGTTTTGGGAGAAGATATATTCATGTCCTATCAACTTCAAATTCTGAAGACACCTTGATATCTTTAAAAAATCAATTTTGTATGCTAATGACAAAATTTTCAAGAAAGGCAAATAGCCTTATTTCCAATAGAAAGTTGTTCAGAGTGAGCTACAGAACCAATCAAAGGTTTAATGCATGGCACAAAATGCACCCTTGCGAGATATCAAGCCAGTCTTCCTTTGTGTCATAGTTTTTTGTGATTTGCTGTCTCATCTCACCTCTGAGAATCTTTTCTTCTGTGCAGCGCAGGAAATCCCAGATGCGAACGGTTCCGTCGTCAGAACAAGAAGCAAATTTCTGGTCAGTTGGGCAAAAACTGTACGAGAGGGACAAGTGGAAGAGACTCAGAATAATTTAAATTGTGAATCGGTATTTAAAAAAAAAAAAAGATGCCCTAAGCTGCCAGCCAAAACTTTATTCATTGCAGCGTTTTACTAAAATTAATAAAACTAATAGAATTAAACGGACCAGGAAAAGATTTTTGAAATTTCGTTTATTTAAAATGCTTCCAAATGCATGTGAGGTCCATGTAGGCCTAATAAAAACTTTATTAGTGCATCACAGCATCATAAGATTATTTAATTCTTTATTGAAATAGCCCAAGAATTAAGATAAAATACATAGAGGGGGGTTTGGGGTTAATACAGCAATGGCGGTTATCTGAAGAGGGCATCACGCCTTTATTGATAACCTCCATGCTCAACTATACCACAATGGCCTGCAGCCAGCTGCTATTTGTATATAAATCAGAATTTATTGAATATTATAAACAAAAATACATATCTACCAGTACCAGCTGGGAGCAGATGTTATGGTGTAAATATAACAAAGTATAAAGTATGAGAAAATGCTATACTCCGTGAGAGTGTGGCCGATGTGTGTACCTTAGGCCTCTTATGGGGTCCTTGTGTGCTTGGAACATCTTCACGTTGTTCATATTCGACTGCCAGTACTTGACGTAGCCAGAGTGGTCGCCTGTCAGCATCCACTGGTCACTGTGACTCCACTTCATCTTGCGCACGGGACTGTCGTGAGCCTAGAATAACACAAAGATGCAGACGAAGGAAAAGGCAAACTGCAGATGACTCACTTGCAGAATGGTCTCGAAATTGAATGTGAGGCCGTTCCACAGAGTGAACTCGCCACTCGAGGCTCCGGTCACGAGCCGCCTTCCTTCGGGGGTCCACTGCATTGGAATTACGCTTTACATGCTGAATAAATCACGAATGAATCGCACTTACGCAGACACAGAAAATAGGGCATCTGATCTTATTGGCGGAGGTTCTGATATGTCGTGTACAGACGCAGTTAACAGGTGAATCAACCAGATTCAATGATGGTACCATCTGAAGAAGCACATCAAGTTAATTAATATTTGGTTGATTGATCAGCAAACCTGGCAGCTATAAATCGGATCTGTCTGCAGAGCTCTGCGATCCCTGTAATCACGTTGCCAAATCCGATTCTGCCATGATGAAGAGATTCATGAATGATGCCCCATCAAAGTTCCATCACATACCTCCAAGTAGTTGATCATTGACGCATTGTAGTCTATCGTTCGTCTCAACGCTGCTCTGTTTCGCATACGTTTGCCATCAAAGCTGCTGGCTACCATCGGTGCATCCATGCGGTTGCGCGGCTGATATCCCTGTGATTGGCCCCCTCCGCCTCCCCCTCTGGGGTTGAAGGGTTGACGTGGGCCTGACTGGAAGTTTCGGAAGCCAGGGGACTGCATAGGAGGACCACCAGAGCCCTGGGGCGACTGGCTGATCATTACTCCTCCACCGTCCATGACAACACTTTCCGCTGAAATCACATAGAATGAAAGAATAGATAATAGATTCATTCAAACGTCATTACCGATTACGATGTTTGATGATGTTGCATGCAGATCTCTGTGAGACTCTGCCTAAAGACTTTGTTCGTAACAAATTGAAATTCTATTGCTGCAAATTTTACCAAACTGATATGAAATTCATCATCAAATTATTATTAATGATTAATGAATAAGAATTATTATTCAATTTTTTTTAAATTGATGAAAACGATGCGAACTGTTAAAACGTGGATGCTAGAAAAGTTCGTCACAACCACGGCAAAATTCCTAACATCCGAATTAAAGACGCAATTAATTCGTGCTTAACATACCTTCAGCTCTTAGGGTTTCATTTATTGGGAGGAAATGCAAGTATTTCGTCAAGTTTACTCTAAAGCATCGTGAGTGTCGCCATTATTTCGCTGATCAGAAATAAATAAATTTTCTGCAGTCGCATGAGAGCCACTTTTTTTGTTTTGCTCGTTCTTATCAGGCGTTTTTGGAAGACCCAGGAGATTGTGTTGTGATTTATTCGGGTAAATATCTGTACTTTTCTTTGTATACTTGAATGAGCTCCTTGCACACCTTCCGTCGACAAATGTCGGATGCCACATAGGCCATGTACACTTCCCAGTTAAATCTTCCAGAGGACCTTACTCTGGTGGTATTGACAGCTAGCTTCATTGAAAGACCTCTGAAAATCTGAGAGTGCTTCTCAACAGAGCTATCAATGATGTCCAACAGTACTAAAGTCCGTAACTGGTGTCTGGCAAGCCGGCTTCTAGTGTGCGCATCCCAGCCTTCAGTCTGGGTGGTGAGGAAGTTCCTCTGATACAGAAGACTCAATCTTGGCACATTGATTGAACGAAGAGCCATGTAATTAATATTAATAAAGCATTAATGAATTCATATGTCAAAATTATTGAATAAAATCAAAAATTATCTTCTATGAGCTCATGCAGTGTTAAAATGTAGAATTTTAAAAGTTAGGGCACAAGATTTTATGGATCTCCTATCTTGGATTTCTCGACCCTGTTTGGTTTCTCTCTCCACTGGAAATGCCTGCAGAAATTCTTCGGTTTGCCAAATCTCACATACAATAATCAATCAAATAAAGTTTCAAAAGAATATCCTATTGCCTTTCTGTAATTTTTTTTTTTTTTTTTTTTTTTTTTTTTAGATCTATAAAGATTAAGAGGCCTATTAAAATCATGTTCAAATTGTATGCATCAATTCCCATTTTACATCAATTGAAGCTAATTTAGTTAATTTCTTATGTCTCTTTCAATAGAAGGGTGCCAGACTGCTCCGCACTATTTGAGCTGCATTGTCTAACCATTACAGTCTCACAAGATTTTTTATTTATATAAAAGAGACATTCCTAGTGTTTCATTGCCTTTGTTAATTTTGTCAGTTATGTGTTGCCTAAAGGTGAAATTGCTGTCTGTCGTAATTTCTAAGTTTGTTTTTTTTTTTCAGTGTTTATCTGATCCAGATGAGTTGTCAAGTTTGATAGAGATAATTAAGGGGTGGTCTCTGTTATCTTTCTTCTTTTTTTTCCCCTTTTTTTTCTTCTTTTTTTGTTAAGCGTATTTGAAAATTAACTTGCATGAACAAAATGCCTTATGTGAATGCAATAAATTGATTGATTTATTGAACAACGAACGAATAGCGCTGGACACAAACGTTAGACAAAAGACGAATAGCCACCGTCTTGTGTAACTAGTCTGTCTAAATTTGCGGCTGCTGGAAAATCAGACTCAGCACAGACGGAAAATTGGCATGTCCTTATGCACAGTGCGTTCTATGGATGTGATATATATAACCATCCACAGTGCGCACTGCGAAACTTACAAATTCAAAAAAGACGCACTCTCGTCAAGCAGCTTGGAGAGAAATGAGCAAATAAAGTATTATAGGGCAGTTATACTTGAATCATAGTTGAATTTATATGTTTAGAAATATGTATTCGTATTGTTACATACCTTAACAACACTTTAAATTGTATATAATTCCAGTAAAACATTTAACCATGTGACTCGACAAACTGTACAAGTTCACAAGCTCTTTCTGCGCTTTGCTTACATTATGAAAATAATCAAATAACATTTTCTGATTTCGTGGGCAATTAGTTCTGTTTCGCCCATATAATAATTGTTTTGTCTTATTTAAAACAAATGACAAGTTTTGATTTACAAAAAAGGTAAATGTTGTGAAAAGTTGAACGTTTCATTCATTTCATTATTTGTATAAGCGATCTGCAAATCCGTAGGATGTCATGTGGATAAGAACTTGCACCTTTTAACGTACATTAGCAGATTTCGGCAGGTTACACGAGTCTTTGCAGAAAAGGGACCATCTACTCGATTCATCTTGTACCCTGGGCACCCCTCCCATCGCCAATTAATACATACAGGGTCATCTTGTAAGGTAATCGTCTCCCCATGTTAAATTCCCATATACTGATATAGCTAGCACAGATTCTCGGGCGAGGTCTGTATACCTCGCTCGCTGTAGTATGTCAGCTACCATATAGCCTATATAGGAGGGAAGGAAATTGATGTTTAACCACACACCAACACTAGTGGGTGTTATACGGTGCCAAACACGTTTGGATTATATTAAATAAATAATAAATAGATGGTCATGATAAATGAGTTAATGAATTGATGTTTTAGGGCGCACCACCAGCCGATTGACTGAGCAAGACCTACTCAGCCTTCTGTCTAGGGGAAAGCACGGCCAAAGCGGTGTGTTTCTTCCAGGGACTACCTACAGTCCCTGGTTGCTCAACCGCCAGGATCCCTTTTTCCCCCCTTACAGGTCGCAACTCACGGCAAACGAGTTGCCCCTTTTAGTCGCCTTCTACGACAAGCAGTAGCATACCTTGGGTCTATTCT
>KB291874.1:193174-207115 GCA_000328365.1 Capitella teleta
ATGTAATATTCATGATATGGCAACGTGGTTCAGGGTTCTATGGGAATTTAACATGGGGAGAAGATTACCTTACAAGATCACCCTGAAGGTATTAATTGGCAACGGGAGGGGTCAGCAGGCTGTAAGACGTCCCAGAATACCAGGTGGATGAAGTAGATGTTGAATTTTTTACATGAAGTCATGTAATATTCATGATATGGCAACGTGGTTCAGGGTTCTATGGGAGTTTAACATGGGGAGAAGATTACCTTACAAGATCACCCTAAAAGTATTAATTGGCAACGGGAGGGGTCATGAGGCTGTAAGACGTCCCAGAATACCAGGTGGATGAAGTAGATGTTGAATTTTTTGCATGAAGTCATGTAATATTCATGATATGGCAACGTGGTTCAGGGTTCTATGGGAATTTAACATGGGGAGAAGATTACCTTACAAGATCACCCTAAAGGTATTAATTGGCAACGGGAGGGGTCAGAAGGCTGTAAGACGTCCCAGAATACCAGGTGGATGAAGTAGATGTTGAATTTTTTACATGAAGTCATGTAATATTCATGATATGGCAACGTGGTTCAGGGTTCTATGGGAATTTAACATGGGGAGAAGATTACCTTACAAGATCACCCTGAAGGTATTAATTGGCAACGGGAGGGGTCAGGAGGCTGTAAGACGTCCCAGAATACCAGGTGGATGAAGTAGATGTTGAATTTTTTACATGAAGTCATGTAATATTCATGATATGGCAACGTGGTTCAGGGTTCTATGGGAATTTAACATGGGGAGAAGATTACCTTACAAGATCACCCTGAAGGTATTAATTGGCAACGGGAGGGGTCAGGAGGCTGTAAGACGTCCCAGAATACCAGGTGGATGAAGTAGATGTTGAATTTTTTACATGAAGTCATGTAATATTCATGATATGGCAACGTGGTTCAGGGTTCTATGGGAATTTAACATGGGGAGAAGATTACCTTACAAGATCACCCTAAAGATATTAATTGGCAATGGGAGGGGTCATGAGGATGTAAGACGTCCCAGAATACCAGGTGGATGAAGTAGATGTTGAATTTTTCGCATGAAGTCATGTAATATTCATGATATGGCAACGTGGTTCAGGGTTCTATGGGACGTTAACATGGCAGGAAGATCATGATTTTTTGGTAATTTATTTTACAATAATCTATTCATTTTAATTTTTTCAATATTTGTTCACGTATTTTGAATAATATCGACTGCAGAGGAATTGTTTAATGCATCAAGATGTTGTGGAATCGTGATATTGATGTTCTGCATTTTTGGGGATTCCCCTAATTTACATCAGCTTCACCGGACGCACTACACTGTAAATGGGCGCACTGTATCAAGTATTTTCGGGAAAATTGCGGAGAAAGCAGAAAGCAGTAAAGCTCTCACAGTTGAAGCCCAGTCACAATGGAGGATGGCAGGAATACGCCAAAGTTCGCTAGTCTTAGAATAGCTGTGGTATGCTCAAGTAATCAAAATAGAAGCATGGAAGCTCATAATTTTCTGAGGTAACTTTTGAAAGTCGAGTTATATGCCTACACAAATCATTCACATTCGATGAATCTCTCAATCATTATGACAGTCAATCTGACTCAAATGTATTCAGTATTGCATATGATAATGATATATTAGTAATTATTATTAGTAATATATCATATGCTTATCATATCATCTTCTCAGGCAAACCAGACAATGACGGAGATGCGCATGGCTAGTAGAGTAGAGGAGAGGTGGCGGCATACACAAATCGCTAACTTTCCCCTGAAAAAATAGTTGTATACCCCAATTTTGTCTATAGTACTATACCCCTGAAAATTCATAGCGCCCTTTTTAGAGCGATGGGGAGAACATCCCCCCAATTGCATGATTTGGGGTCCGGGGTTATATGACAATTGCTCCATAATTATTATTAAATATTACAGTATTATTAAAGGGATGGGGAACTGAATTTTAAGTGATGTTCTATTGACTCATAGCACCAATTGATAGCATTCCGTGCCAAAAACACCATGCCTGGATGCAAGCGTAAGGAAATAATGCATTCCGAATATCGGGGTTAGCATTGGGCCTATGGGAGAATGGCTTCCATTACGAAGTATAGGAGGCAAACGTCAGCTGAGGGCTTGCCGTGATTGGTCCCGTTCCCCTCGTGAAGCTATCGATTTCAGCCAATCAGAGTAGATCATCTTCACCATAAAAGGACATCTTTGTTGTCTACGAAACGAAAGCGCATGTAGTGGTGCACTCTGGCTGACCTCTTTACTGTTTCAGGATGAGAAACATGGTAGGTAGGTAGAAAATCGCTTGTTAAAATAAGAAAAGTAGCGAAAAAAAAAAAAATTTCGCGCCTGACTGGTGGCAAAATGAATCTATTTCCGAAAAGAAAATAAAAAAATATCCTGGAGTTTAGTCGCAGGACACGCTGATATGACAAGGCCCATTGTAAAAGATGGGGAACTCGGTGTTTCATCACAGCGACTGACGTCACGCCTAATTAGCAATATATCTCCCGTGAAATCGTTAACGATGATATTCCTTGTGTGGGCCAGGCATAGGAATCATTTTTGGTGCATCAAATAACGACTCAAAGTCCATTTTTAACCAGTTCTCCCTCCCTTTAATACAGTAGTACCTGCGACTAACAAACACACCTCTAGCAAACAGTTCTCTCTAACAAACGATTTTCTTTGGACGCAACTCACTCCCATGTTAACCAATAGAAAATCACTCCTGAGCAGCAAACACCCTGAAACGCGAACAACGAACACCCCCCTCAGAAATAAAATATTTTAATTTTACATTTTTTCAATTAAAAGATAACAAATTTAACAATAACAATAATTTTATTTTATTTTCGGAAATAGATAGAATAATTATTTTGCCACCAGTCAGGCGCGAAAAAAAATATTGTTCGCTATTTTTCATATTTTAACAAGCGATTTTCTAGGACACCTACCATGTTTCTCATCCTGAAACAGTGAAAAGGTCAGCCAGAGTGCACCACGCATGCGCTTTCGTTTCTTAAACAACAGGGATGTCCTTTTATGGCAAAGATGATCTGCTCTGATTGGCTGAAATTGATAGCTTCACGAGGGGAACGGGACCAATCACGGCAAGCCTTCAGCTGACGTTTGCCTTCAATACTTCGTTATTAAAGTCGTCCTTATTTCACCCACATTATTTGCGATCGACTATAATATAATAATAACTAATAATATCCAAAATGGCTAAATTTATTGTATGTACCTATACACATGATGCACAACTCAAAAAGTGACAAAAACTTAACTCAAATAGTCCCAGTCCAAAATAAATTAGAACAGATTTGTTAATGCATACAGATTCACCATCGACTCTATTAGGACTAGTAGGAGTTTATGCCAATTGCATGAAGTGAATGAGTGACTTGATTTGTGAGAGTGAGTCTTCCCTGGTTCTTGATCTTCATATGAACTAATTTCAGCAAAAGAGGATTCAACGTGAAATCCTTTGGTTCCGGAACTCACGTAAAGCTTCCGGGTCCTTCTCCCGACCGTCCGAACATTTATGACTTCAAGACGACAACTTACGATCAAATGTATCGCGATCTGATAGAGAAAGACAAAAATCTGTATCCTCCCATCATGAAAAAATTATCATACCTCAAAACTCACTCATGAATTAAATACTTGACCAACTCCTAAGTTACACACAGAACGGACTTCTACACATGTTAGATCGTAATCGCAGAATCAAAGAAAAGCCACAAAGATTCCAGAGCTGCCCCGATCACTTTGACCTGATCATTACCTGCGAAGAACGCGTCTACGATCAGGTGGTTGAAGGTCAGGGTAACCCGACAGCGGTCGCTTTTGCTAACGGATATTTATCGGCAGATTTGGAGAACAGAGATAATTCAGAAGCCGAATCATGTCACATCATCAATATTGATATTCAGGACAATCATGAAGAGGCGACAATTGGTGCATTTATGATCTGTGATCTGGTTGCGATGGTGAGTTATTCATTATGCTGAGCGTATTTAATATCTTGTTTCTCTCTCAGTTGGCGAAATGTGAAGACTTAGACAATGAAGTTGATGAGATGGTGCAGGAGTTTGAAGGACAGTGTCAACGACCCCTGTTGCACACGGCTATTTTCTGTTGATGGCATTTATTCACGGCTGGCTTTTTATTCATTCATTTTCTCATGAGATGGCTTTTTTTTTCTATGAATGTGCTCTGAGCGATTGTATTATTGTGCGTATGCTTTACCTTTCACGTGATATTTATTGCAGGTCGAATTAAACATTGTGTATGAAATTGTGAGCGTTATTACTCTAAATTCACTGAGGAATTAGGGAATTTCCCCCTCTATGATAAATATGAGTAGACAGAAATGTAAGAACATTCTGAGAACACATTAAAATTTTTGCGACTCGCAGTATTCAGGATTTGCCCATGTTAAATGCGAGTGATTAGTTTGAATTGTGTTCACAATAGTGCCTTAACCTGCGGGATACTCATTATTCCATGGTGTTATAGCACAAGTTCACTTTTTGCAGTTTATCAGGAATACTTTTTTTGTTTCCTCTTCAGGAATGCAACAAGCATGTTAAATAATGCATACACTATTGAATACAGCCTCCTTCAAAAGAACTGGCATGCACTCAGGTGCAGTGATGCAGAGAATTCTATCGCCTTGTCTTGTAGCTTATATTTCAGATTAAAAACGAATGAATAATTATCCAATCCATTAGTGAAACATATTCCAAGAATGCAAATTTAAGATTGACAAGATAGCTAGTTAAATAGAAAAATAGAAATCGCAATGCATAGGAATATTATTAAAAGGACATTTTAATCAACAAAATCAAGCGTCAAGATCGCGATGAAGTCTGCGAAGTTTTTCTTTCTTTTTCCGATTATTGTGTCGTTTCCACGGTTTTGGGTTCACTGCTGTCATCCCGGGGGTAGGGGCCTGTGCCCCCCCCTCCATGGTGCAATGTTTAGTGAAGCCTTCAGTTCGCGTGTACCCTACGACCCCTTTGACCCCCATAGTCCCTGCATGAACATCCCGCTTCAAAGAAATTTAACAAGTGAATTATGATAACAGATTCTGATGTCTTACCTTCACAAAAAATCTAGTATCAAAAGCTTGTGATCGTGGTTTTGGCTGCAAGGAAAACAAATATATATATATATTTATCAGAATTTGTGCAAATATTTAGTTAACCAACCTGACCAGTCGCTTTGTTCTGGTTAATTTTATCAACTTTGGCGGAAAATTTCTCTGGGACCGTGACTGCCTTAAATTGCTCATCGGACACACCAGGTGGCGGTTGACAATAAAGGAGTTTCCCCTGGCAACGCAACAAAATAACACAAGCTTCCACGTGTCACAACTCACGTTAGTGTAATCCTTGAGCACTTGAACTGACGACTGCCTGAAATCTGGAATACCTTTGTGGGTCATGTAACCACGCATGCCTGAAACACGCAAAGTAATGACACAAGAAACAAACATGCCATAAAGCGCTCACAGGCATGAGCACCGAGGAATTCATGAGCGGTGGCAGGTCGGTTCTCGTCTTCACCCTCAGGTGGCGCTGGTAGCATTATTCCGTAGGTACCCTCGAGGACGGAACGACCGATCTGCTTGCACAGCTGACGAGGTGAAATAACAAGGTACGGCCGGTGAACAGGGAAGCTGTGCACTCACTAGGGCCGTTGGGGCTGCGTAATCCCGCATCTGGTCGACGGGGAGGATGCCATTGAGCACCATGTGCGCTTTGGTCATGACGAATGTGGGCATGACCAGGCCAGGACAATCGCACAGCAGCAGATCTGTGTCCAGGTATATCGTCTGCAATAAAACCGTTTTTACTCCGTACTCAAGCTAAAGAGTTCGCTGCTAACTTGAAAATGTTTTGTTTTGCCGGGAGTGGCTGACACTGCGACTTTCTTTGCTTTTATTATCGTGTTGATCGTTGAGCTCTTTCCAACGTTAGGATATCCGACCTGTGTCAAAATAAAACCAATCAATAAAATCAGATCTTGATGAGGGATGCAGTCGAGCACTGACTAAGCCAATAGTGGTGACGCCCGATGTGTAGTTCTTTCCGTGGAAGAGGTTTCTAAACAGGGCGATTAAGCCGTCAGCGTCCAGAAGATCTGGGGTATTTTTCATCCCCAAACCCCCAGAAGCTTTCTTGTCGGTGGTTTCTGCTGGCGAAGTTGCTTCTGTTTTATCTTCTTTCACATTCAAATCCTCAAGTCTCTCAGCTGTTTCTTCAACTAAATTCCGACTCGGATTCTCAAGCTCCTTCTCCACCTCCTCTTCTTCAACTCCTTCCTCCTCGTCCTCCTCCTCATCTTCCTCCTCTTCTTCATCTTCACTTCCAAACTCAGGATCAGCAGCATTCTCCTGCTCTTCTCTGAGCTTCTCCTCCATCTGTTTCACAATTGACAAATAAAATCCCTTGTTAAAAACCAACCAATACTAACCTCCGTTTTCTCGGCTTCTAACCGAGCAGACCAGAAAGCGACGTAGATCCCAATGCTATCAAAGTATTCCACCCATTTCTGCCTGAGAAACAAAGAACACTTTTAACCACACGCTCCATTTCCAAGTGTAAGAACGGCGTAGAATGCACCTTTGCTCATCAGAGAGGAAGTCCGCTTTGTTGACCAAGATCAAGTTCTCTTTCTCCTCATTGACCTCCTTTACGTAACGCTCCAAATCTTCGCACCTGAACAGCAGAGGGTTCCTGGCATCCACAATTTGCACCACCACATCACTGCGCTCAATGACTCTCCACAGTTGGCGCCAGAATTCAATGTTCTTCTCAAATGGTGTGAGCACCAAGCCTTCAATATCTTGCAACCTTATTAGGAGTGAAGAAATTTATTATCAAAACTCAAATTGATGAGAAAGGTTTGCGTACTCAGCAAGCTGCCGTCTCCAATCTAGAAAAGAGTCCTTTTCTTTTCTGTCTAGTTCTGCAGCTGTGGTGAATTCATCCCACTCTGGCCTGCGGGGGACAGTGAGCAGTGTTTTGTGGTCGGATTGAATCTGGTTGACTTTTTCCTCCTCTTCTGTGTTGAGCAGACCCCCGTTATTGTCGACACTGACAAATTTCACGTTCAGCTTTTCTGAAATTGCGAACTTGATTGATGATCACAGCGAATCAACGCCTTACCTGCAGTGAATTCAGTTCCAGCTAATTCTGCAGTTGCTAAAAATTCATCTAATGTATTTTCATCAGTGACTGACTTCAAGTTAATACGATTCCAGTCATAACCATCTCCCAATTCACTGGTGTGCAACTTAAAAGAAGGCAAATCGGTGTTCATTTGGGAATCAAAACATAATGAATATACACTGCAAATATACTATATAGATAATAGTATAGATAATAGTATATAGATGATAATTGATAGTATTAATAATTAAAACTATTGTAATTCAATGTGAATGTAATTGTTAGTCTTAAGTCTATAGTATTATTATTATAGTTACGCACGTGAGAATCGTCGTTCTTCTTCTTACGGCCACCGCCGAATCTGTCTTTTATGAGACTCCTTCCGATGCCTCCGCTTTCCTTCTTCTTCCCCATATTCAGCTCACAGAATCGTGTCAAAATCGGTCAGATATAACCAGAGATTTCATAAACACGATATAGAATACGAAGCTGTCAATTCGCAAAACACATGGTTGAGTACTACGTCATCAATTCGTGTGTATTGGTTATTTTGCAATAAATGTGTTTTCTGCAGTCGCTTTAAGACCCCGAAATAAACATAATGTGGCACAGATAAGTAGATAGATGGATAGGTAATTTTTATTCCAGACAGAGATAAGAGTAATGTGAAACACGATCCACAGAAACTAAGAAACTAATTAAACGCATGCAAAATAAAGAACAATGAAAAATTAAGAGTAGTGAGACGTGTTTTCGTTAACAAAAAACTAGTCTGGAAAAGAATCAGAGAGATCAGAGCCAGCAGCCACACTGTCACCCTGCAAATCAATTGTCGATTTGGCGGTTCAATTCTAACTTTCCCGCGCTGCTAATCACAACAACAACACGATGTGGTAAACAACAAATTAGTATCTTCACAAACTATAGACGAAATAGTGAGCCTTTAATGCGATTTCGGCCATTATGAGCCTTTTTTTTTTTCTTTTTTTTTTTTTTTTTTTTTTTAATTCGTGAAAAACACATGAGCATGAAGCAGGCAAAGCCTATAAAAACACATTCGGAGAAAATATATAAATATATTTAAAAAAAGATATTCACTATATATAAAATAACACTCAGGCGATAAAATATTATGATAAAAAATATATAAAACATCACGTGTGATAAACCCGTTGCAACGGCAAATAGATGTTCAAGAACAAGTATTATTTATATCATAAATTTGAAGTTTTGTAAAATAGAATTTCATCAACTTTGATTTAAAACTTGGCAAAGAATAAGAACTGCGTAACTCTGCAGGAAGGAAGTTCCACAAATGTGGCAAATGATTAAAATAAAAAGATTTAAAATGCTCAGTTCTAGAAAAATTATCACTAAAAATCAATCCATGGTTAGAAGAACGGAGGTTAAAATTGCTCAGAGTAACATTAAAATTAACACAATCACTGAAATTGACATTAAAACAATCATTGATATATATAAATAAACAAGATGTCGGCTACTTCTCTACGATAAGACAGTGGTAAAATATTTAATGTTAGACATCTCTGCTTATACGTAAGATCATTATGTAGAATGTATCGTGTAAAACCACGTTGAACAGATTCAACCAATAAAATATCCCTTTTGGAACATGGTGACCAGACCTGAGAGCAATATTCTAAAATAGGATGAACGAGTGTTTTAAATAATAAAATTTTCACATTTTGTGGGGCTTTAAAACAAATGGAGCGCTTGATCATTCCACAAACACGATTTGATTTTATAACAATAGCTTTGATGTGGGAATTAAAACAAAGTGTATGGTTAAAAAATCACTCCTAGGTCTTTAAAAGTTCCTACTGATTCTAAAACATGTCCATCGAGATTATAATCAAATAAAATATGGTTCCGAGAGCGAGTAATTCTTAAAAGCTTGCATTTAGAGGCATTAAATGTCATGCTCCACTTATTGCTCCATCTGAGCAGGTTATATAAATCTTTTTGTAATTTAAAACAATCATTTTCTTTGTATGCTTAAACCAAGAATAATAAGAATAACGAGAGTGGACATGTAACGTGAACGCGGGTCTTTTGCCCAGCAAGCGAATTTTTTAAATTATGGGCGGCCAGGCTCGAGTGCCAGTCCCCGCCTAATATGTGTTTTCCCTATACCTGGCTGAGAAAATGACCGAAAATCACATAGAGATGCAACCAACATGAATCTGTTGTGAAATTTTCAAATCAATATCACATATAATTGCAGAGTTATAACTGGCAGGAGTCACTGACGCCCGTATCATTCGATCGGATTGGGTGGAGCCGTAAAACCCCATCACTCACTGACAGGAGTCATTGGGGTGGTGACACGTATTTATTCTGACATGGTTCAATCTGGTTGACAATTATATTAATTAGTACAAGAGACTCCCCTTGATCATATTATATACATGTACAGAGGGCGAGTCCACTAGTTTTAATGGTGTTTTATATGAGATTGAATCCACTAACAACATGTATGACGATATCGATTGTATCATTATTGGAGGTGATTTTAATATTGAGCATAATTGTGGCTTCAGATCGTTCACATTGTGTCAGAGGTTATGATGTTCGACCGTTGATTTCACGTACATGTCTGCATCTGGTGATAGTACCTCTCTTATTGATAATTTTCTGGTTTCTGAAGATGTTGCTAATCTTGTGTACATAGCTATTGTTGTAAACATGATGATCATAATCTGTCAGATCACGATCCCTTTCTTTTAACACTAAATTTTGCCAACTACCATGTGAACACGAACCCTCGATCCTTTAAAGCCCCACGGTACGAAAATAGCTGAGTTGAATGATGTCACAAAATTCCAAAAATGAACTGCTTGCTGCTCAAGATTTAGTTGACCCTCTATATGAAGCAATGGCCTGTACAATAGACATAACTGTTCTGACGCTGAGCATAATGCAGCGATTGATAGCTATCATGAAAGCATTATGCAAGCATGCATATTGGCCACAAAAGCATCGATACCGTTAACCAAGTCTAATCGTAAAGCAGGATGGAAAGACTACGTTAAAAAGTACCAAGAAGTTTTGGTTTCGTATTTGGAGAGAATGTGAAAAACCTGTGAGCGGTATAGTTGAAGACTTAATGCTTGTTAGAAACCAAGAAAAAACATTTTCAGGTAAAATGGCCGATGCCTTGTTAATACGTCATAATGGAAATTTCTTCTGGGAAGAGGTTAAAAAGAAGCGAGGTAGTGGGATGGTATCGCCTACTATCGTTGATGAAGTTCAGGGCAATTCCCATAATTATATGTGAAGATTTCCCTGAAAAATAGGAAGAATTATAAAAATAATAGTATATGTCTCTTACAATACTGCTGAAATGGATGATCTCATGCGTGAAGTGAATGATATGTCGAATGACAAGTGCAAATAGGGTGATTGTTATTCTGCTTATTCAGATCATTTAATACGTGTTTGTGACAATGTTCGTTGTGTTAAAATGCTGAAGAGGTGTAAGGCAGACTGTGGTGGAATTTTTTCATCCGATAAAATTATTCACGCTTGTCCCGAACTCTATGTTCATTTAGCTTTTTCATTGTGATGATAAGCCACTCGTGTCCCGACAGGAATGCTTATGTCAACCATTGTCCCGATTCCCAAAGATAAGAAGAAGTCTTTGTCTGACAGCGCTAATAATATCGATCAATTGCTTTAAGCAGCATCATTGGAAAGTTGTTGGATAAAATCCTTTTAGTAAAGCATTCTGATATGCTGATGTCAAGCCCCCTCCAATTTGGGTTTAAAAAAGGCCACTCTACCACCCAGTGTACTTTTGTATTGGAAGAAGTTATTGATTTTTATGTTAAAAATGATGTATCTCAAAATTGATGTATCTCACGAAAAGCCCCAGTAGTTCGTTCAGTCACTGCACTGTCGCACAACTGAAATGCACTATTTGAATGCACTTGCACTAGAATATACTCAAGATAAGACATGCACGATCCAGGCAATTGAGGATTTAATTGTCAATTGATTGAATGCGATTTTTATTTTCGATAGACAGGAAATTGAGTGTGCAATATATTTCTTGTGTGTGATGACATGATTTTTTCCTATTTTTACTTATTTTGTTCTCTCTTGTGTGATTTCCTCTTTTTTTTTTATTATGTGAAAATATATTTCGCGAATAAGATGGTATACTACTCATCTAAAAATCAAAGTCAAACAAACAGAACAAAAATCAACAAAACTCATAGACACTCTTACATGTAATCACATGGTGCATATATAATCCACGTTGGTGAATTATGGGTGTCTCTTAATAATATAAAATCGTGTAGTGCTGAGACATAAGTGAGGTGACCAGCACTGGGCTCATAACGAACTCGAGAGAGCAGTGCTGGGAGTGTAGTGACATGTAACATGTGAGTATGAATGCCGTATTTTGTGCTGATAAAAATGGTATAAACTACTAAAATAATAGTATATACAAAAAATGGTATATAATACTCAATCACGGGTTGACCAGCCCCATCCAACCCTACAATTACAGAGTTATTTGGCTTTTGACAAACATGAGCAAAAACGTGTTGTTTTTAAAGCGTTTAAACCAGTCGAGCCGGTGTCTCTCGGCTCGAGGGCGAATTTTCCAAATTCAGATGAAGAATTAACAAGTAACATTAATCAAGTTACATAGTACATATTATTGCGGGTGACGTTGGCGTAGCATTGTATTGAGCAAATAGATGAAGATAAACAATGTGTGGTCAAAGCTCGTTATTACGAACCTTCAGGGGCCATAAAGACTAGTTCGTAATATCAGGAGTTCTATATATGAAAAGAACATTCAATTCTCTCATCGAGAAAAAAACCGTTATGATTCATAAATTGACGTAATGATATACGTAATGATACATCGTACTGTAATTAAGCTAATGGAGATGTTTGAACATATCATTTGCGTTTACACAGGATTGCTCGAACGACTGCATTGCTGCTTTATAGGTCACGGTGTTGTTTTCCTCATCATCGTCATCGTCATTCAAACTTGTTTGGGCTGACTTAGATTGTTTAATGGCATCAATTATGTCACTGTCGGATGCGACCTGTCATCTTTCGACATGATCATCCAGGTTATAGTACTCCTCAGCTGTGCAGACATCAGCTCCTTTGGCACGGGCACGACGCAGAAGATAAGCCAAAAAAAAAAAAAAAAAAAAAAAAAAAAAAAAAAAAGACAAACAAAAGTGCTATCCTCCTCCAGGGGAAGTTCTCTCTCCAATCCTTTTAATTGCACAAATGGTGTTAAACAGGGAGGAGTTTTATCCCCGTTTAAAAAAAAAAAAAAGAAAAAGAAGAGATAAAAAGAAGATAATCATAACGAACAAGGTTTGCAAAAATAACGTTAATTAATTAACATTTTTTTTTTCTTTTGACCAGAGAAGTAAGTGTGAGATAATTATGTGATTTGTGCATGATAACATAATAGAAGGATTATGAGATGATAATGTATGAATGGTCTGTGTACTGGCATGTATATAAAGTAGGAGTCGAGATGGGAGACCAGGCTAAGGTTCCACAAGGGAACCGTTATCGCACTGGCCACCCAAAAAAATATGATTGAGTCGATCAAACGTTGGTTGTCATTTTTGTGAGAACTTTTGTGGAGCTCTTTGTTATGCGGACGATTTAACTCTCCTCGCTCCTAATAGAAGTTCAATAAAATTACTACTAAAAATATGTTAAAATTTTGCTAAGGAATATTCTGTAAAATACAATGCAAACAAAAGTGTATATATCTGTTACAATGATAGGAGTACCTGTGATCTCGGTCTAGACATTAACGGTCATGTTGTATATAAATAGACCACAGCCATCCACCTTGAAAGTACTATAAGTCCCAATTGTGCTCGAGAAATTATATCTCGAGGAAAGTCCAAACTAGTGGCCTCGGCAAATCTTCTTTTAGCTAGGTTTGGATTTTGCAGTTCGAGTGTTGTTGCGCAGTTATTTAATTCTGTTTGCACTTCTTTTTTACCGTGCCGTTTAATGGCGTTTCGATTTACCGTCACTTAATGAATTATATGTTGCCTGGCGGAAAATTGTCCGCAGGATTTGGAGGGTACATCCACGTACTCATTGTAACATACTTCCTTATTTAATGAATTCTCCTGAAATTTCCCTTCAGTTATTATACCGGTTTAAAACTTTGCATTCCAGCTGTTCTGTCAGCAATAATAGACTTGTTCGGTCATTCATTCACTCTCTTCCCTTTAGTCAATCCTCTGTTGGTCTTAATAGGCGAATCATGCTGAGTCAGTCAAATATATTATGTAACACCACATCTAAAGACAATAATGCAACCGCAATGGGTATCAAAGAATTATGTAATATAAGAGATAATATTTTGAGTATATCCAACGAATTCGATAATACTGATGTTTTACTTTTAGTTAATTCACTATGTATTAATTGATTGTATAACTATTACCGTATCTTGAATTGATGCAAATCTGTATTTTGTTGTTAAGTTTTTTATTTTCTAGTTTAGCACAGGTTCTCTCTCTCACTCGTTGTATAGCACAGCCTAGTTTTACATTTGGATTATTGTATGCACTTATATTTACCATTACCTTTACCTTTATCGTTTTGTTTTTGTTTATCCGCTCATTTTTCCTGTACATGTTTTTGTACGAAATAAATTATTTTATTATTATTATTATTATTATTATTATTATTATTATTATTATTAA
>KB291874.1:207165-227627 GCA_000328365.1 Capitella teleta
GCTTATCCGTTTAATTTTGTTTGTGTTTTATGCTGTCTTCTGAGTGAATTTGGACTAATTTTAATTAGCGTTTGGAGAATGATAGCGATTGATCTCTTTGGCGGCATGATTACCGTAATCGTTTCTTTTGTCTCTGCACAAACAAAAGCTAAAGGAACCGATCGCCACTTGGAAATTGCCGGCCTGCTCGACAGCAGAGTGGCGACTCACTCGGCTTTGATTCTCATTAAAGACCGAGGTGTGAAATATCACGGTTAGTTTGCATAATCGAGTCGATTAGGAGGAGAGACATGCGCGCGAGCAGTCAATATTTGCTCCAAAGGGTATATGGATAATGCTTTAATGATTAATATTTTGAATTTTGATTGACTATCACAATGCGGGTTCGTAATAGCAGGAGTCCTGGGTATTTCGTTTGTATTAACCGAAAGTTTGAACAATTCAAAGTTCAAATTATGCGTTGAACCTGCAATGTTAAATGATAGGAATCTGGCGGGGACCCCAAAATTAGTTCTATATAACCAGAAGTTCCATATATCAAAGTTCGTAACAACGAGCTTTGACTGTAAATCACTGGTAAACAGCTGTGAAGCAGGCCGGTTGATAAAAGCTGTACAATGATACATCAATAGCTTATATGCACCAGCCCTTGCGTAACAAAACCGTGTCTATCATGCAATGTATGCACACTCAGTACGTCTGTTCTGTCGTCCAAAATTGAGCTGTGTTGAGGTGTACTTTCCAATGATTGAGTTTTACTGTCTCTCGGTGTTCCAATTTTGTTATTCACTGTACACCATTTGAATTCCACCTGCAGTTTGAAATCGTGTAAAGTGAAAAACCGCTCAAGAAATCAGCATTTCTTCGTTTCCTCGCCTCAGTTATTGAAGTTTAGAGCACTTTCTAAATTAAGGGTGAAATTTATCGTAATACATATTAATTAATGTTTTTTTTTCTTCTTTTTTTTTTTTTCTGAAACAAGAATCATAACGCTCGGTCTTCTGGATACAGAGCATTGGCCACTTCCATGTTTCGCCCACGGATCCAATGAGACCGAACCGTATCATCTTACAATCGATGCATATAAAATGCATGCACCACCTGAAGCAGTATACCGATAAAAAGAAAATCAATGCATGGCTTGATCCCGCTGTTTTAGATGCTAATACTTTCTGATTTAGCACTGAATGTATAGTATATTACATGCCTTCAACAATAATCAGCTGCATTCTGGCTCCGGTTCAACCAACAAGAGTAGAATCCTGTTTGAACCAGGATGCGGTATTTCCAAGTGCTGTCGATCCATAAGAGTCGACCATGGCACGTGAGTTTTGTTTAGACATCACAAAGAGATAAAAGGCCCGTATATTAATAACGGATATATATGGTATTCGTAAAAGCCCAGATATAAAAGGCGATCGAGATGACCATTGATAAGACGATTGACTACGAGGAGCAAAAGATAATTCATTCTTCTCAAGATCATCACGCTCACATTTGTTTGCATATTATGACGGATACGATTCAAATTCAGTGATGGCTAATCGGACGCCGAGTGTTATTCCCTTGTTGTGCCTTTTATTGCTGACCATCAGATGCGCAAGTAGCCCGGCTGGAGAGGTTGGTCATTACAGCGGGGACATCCTTCTAGCCGCTTTCTTCCCAATCCACGACAGGAACGAGTTCACCTCTTCTCGAGGCGTGACGTGTGGGGCATTGAAAGAGGAGGATAGCATTCAGTTTCTGGAAGCTTTCTACTTCGCTTTGGACGAAGTGAACGCTGATCCTGATCTCTTACCTGGCTTCAAACTGGGAGCCACAATTCTGGACAGTTGTAATGACGAGAACCACGCACTCGAGCAAGCAGTTGAGCTGCTGCGCTACCTGATCCTTCAGAGCAAGGGCCAGGCGCCGTTCCAGTGCACCGATGGAGCCGACCCCATCGTGCCTCCACAGTTCAAAACGTACGATAAGATAGTCGGAGTTGTGGGCGGGGCAAGATCTGCCATCACAATCCACCTGGCCTCATTGCTGCAGATATTTTCATTGCCACAAGTGAGTTAATTCAATGCTGATCATTAGCCGAGGAATGAGGAGGTTTGTCCGTGTAAATATAGGTCAGTTATCTATCAACCAGTTCAGAGCTCAGCCAGGCTGAGCGCTTTCCATACTTTGCCCGAACAGTGCCGTCCGACACGAACCAAGCCAAAGCGATCATCGAGCTCCTTCGGTAAGTGAACTCGTGCTTCTAGACGCCTGTGTGTATTTAAATGAGATTTTTTCAGTACTTTTAAATGGTATTACGTTTCGGTTGTTTACGGCGGCTCCTTTTACGGCACTCGAGGGTTCTACGATTTGTCCAAAGCAGCCGCTGAAGTTGGAGTGTGCTTTGCGTACAGTGCAATCATTGACTACAGCAAGACGGGCTGGTCCGAAAAAGATTACAAGAAGATCGCCAGTGACCTCATACAAAGCAGCGCCAATGGTAAGCTCACACGTGCGCCCCCATCCCCTCCCTCACCAGAAGTCGTACCCTGGATTTCAGTCGTCGTCGTGTTTGCGCAGGGGACGATGAGTCGGCGTCTCTTCGAAGCAGTCGCTTTGCTCAGCGGCGACAGGAGGCTCATCTTCGTCGGCAGCGATGGTTGGAGCGGCAGAGACTCCGTGACCAAAGGATTGGAGCGTGTCTTGAACAACACGATTGCCGTCCAACCTCTGATTCACACCTTACCAACATTCGACACTTACTTCCGCAAGTACGTCACCCGCGATTTACTGACGACAGGGATTCAATTAATTGCACGACGCAGGCTAGGTCCTTCAGACAACCAACGAAATCCTTGGTTCGCAGAATTCTGGGAGCACCACTTCGATTGCCACTTTATGCACCAGGTCCCTCCAGGTGGGAACCAGTCGGGGAATGGCACAAGGGATGACGTGGGAAAATGGGAGCAGTGTACGGGCGAGGAGGTGCTGGCAGCAGAGAACGGTCAGATCAAGCAATATCTATAGCTCACTTACACATCAATTAGATACTAGCACTCGGTTTTAGCTATATAATATAATATGCATGTATACAGTCAGTGGAGTGTGCTTATCTCAATTGATTACCTGTAATTGTGCATTTCTTGATAGTCAAAATGTTCCAATCGAAATGGGTTTTATTACCTCATGTTTACAATGCACAGGATTCTCCCAACAACAGAGTCTGCATTTCGTGTACGACTCCGTGCTGGCATACGCACACGCGTTGCACGAAATGCACGAAGATATTTGTGGCGGTGACTACCAAGGTCTGTGTCCTGATATGCAACCAGACGCGCTGTCCGGAGAGGAGATCATGTCGTACTTGAAGGAAGTCCAATTCACAAGTGAGTTATGTGTGCATGCATGAGGATTAATTTACATTTAGCAATGTAATTTTTTTTGTTTTGCAAATGTAGCATCTTTTTTTGTATCCTTTGGTTGACGATCGTAATTATTCGAACAAGAATCATAACGCTCAGTTTTCTTGAGTCAGAGAACTGGCCTCTTTTTTTTTTAACCAATGGAGTCAATTATCCGTTATGTAACAGAGGATTCAGCATGATCATCGCTTCATGTAATGTATACTTTCCATATCAGGCGTGACTGGCAGGAACTTTCACTTTGTGAATGGCACTGACGGTCCTCCAAACTATACTATAATGCACTTCGGACGAAACCCGGACACTCAGCTGGAAGAATGGTACGCGGTTGGAGAATACAGGGGTCAGGCATGGAATATTGATGTGTTGAGATGAACAGCGTCTACTCATTCACAGGCGAAAACGACGAGGGATATCAGTTGCTGTTTGACGCGGATTTCAGGGAGCGTTCCATGGATTTCCCGGAATCCCAATGCAGCGTCCCTTGCGGTCCCGGGCAGGTGAAGAAGTACGTGTCTGGGGATGACTGCTGCTTCGTCTGCAGCAATTGCACCAAGTGGCAAATCGTGAAAGTTCTCTCGGACGGTCGGCAGTTCTGCTTAGATTGTCGGCTGGGGACGCAGCCCAATGCAGAGCAGCTACACTGCGTGGAGATCGAATTGGAGTACAGTTGTTATGACGACCCGTGGGCCATTTCGGTGCTCGCGATGGCTAGCGTCGGCATCTTGCTGACCATCGTGGTGTTGTGCATCTTCGTCACATACCTGGATACACCGGTAATCAAGGCTTCTGGTCGCGAACTCAGCCTGGTGCTCATGGCCGGCATCCTGCTCTCCTACGGCACAGTGTTCGCCGTAGTGGCGCCGCCATCGGTGCCCATCTGCTCCATTTCGCATCTGCTCTTGGGTCTCTCTTACACCGTCATCTACGCCTCCATCCTCACCAAAACCAGTCGCATCGCTCGCATCTTTGCCGATCACAGAGGCACCCCGAACAAGACGCGCTTCACCAGTCCTGGTTCGCAGATTGTCATCGTAGGGGTTCTGGTGTTTGGCGAGTGCGTGATCCTCGCCATCTGGATGGCGGCCTCGCCTCCCAAGGTCATCCACACGTATCCGACACGAGGCCAGAATGTGCTGGCGTGCGACAACGCAGAAGGGGCGCACAGCCTCATCCCGCTCATCTACCCTTTCCTACTTCTGCTGCTTTGTGCTGTGTACGTTTTCAAGACTCGCAAAACCCCCGACGGCTTCAACGAGACGCGGCTCATTGCGTTTACGTCGTACACGACTGTCGTCATCTGGTTGGCGTTCACGCCACTCTACGCCATCGTCACGGACAGCCACGTGCGCGGCTTCATCTTAGCGGTGGCTCTGTGCCTAACGGCGTTCTTGTGCTTGGCTTGCCTGTTCATACCAAAGGTCTACATCTGCCTGCTCCGTCCACAGAAGAACACGCGCGAGGCGGTCATGGCGCGGACCTCGAGTTTCTGCAGTGCTTCGTACATCGTGGACAGCGGCAGCCCTGTTGGTCAGTGGTCAGCTGCTCGCTAAAAGTACTTCTATTTTTATCCTCCTCAGATGACTAAGTGATCAGGCGAGCCCACGTCATGTCCTACCCAGCTGGCATCGACGGTGTTTACTTGCAAACCTCCTTGAAAAACCTGTCCAACAGCCCGAAGATAAAACGCCGCATCAGCACGCGATCGCTGCCCGACGCAGAGAAACTTCACGAGCAAAATGCACAACAACACGATGTGCTGCCGGACAACAGCAGCAACAACAGCAGCAACAACAACAGCAAACCGAGGAACAAATCGCTGCGCCGAACCCTCACCGACCCAAATTGCAGGAGAAAGTTCCGTGAGAGTGACGTTTGAGACGAAACAATTATTTGTTTGAGAAGAGCGCAGATTTAATGACTTAACAAAGAGGAAAAGTTACCGTCACAATTACATCATAATATGTAGTATTTCTCATAATAAAATCATATTAAATGGTGTATGTATATTACACTCAACAGTACACACATCCAGTATATGTATATTACATCAAAAAAGTTTTGATCGTCAAAAAGGGTTTGATATACGTGTAGGTTGTAATACTATGATTCGAAATTTGTAAGCAGAAAATAAAAAGGTATTAAAATTTGAAAACATAAAATAAAAATAAAAACACCACTGAAAAAAAAAAGAAGAGAAGTGAATCTAAAATAAATAAATCACTCAAAGAGAGAAACAAGAATAAAAAAAGATTGGAATGCGATAAATAAATAGACTGTAACACTTCAAACTTGCATTAAAACAGAAAATGACGAGAAAACCATTGCACTTATGAAAGAAAAAGTAAAAAAAAACAAAAAAACATGAAACGCTGTTAAGTCAAGTTGAACACTGTGGTATAGAATAACTCAACTCAGTAGAAAGAATGAATGAACTGAACTAAACAGCTGACCCGTTAGTCATGCGGTCAAGCAGCATTGACCCCGCGACCTGTAGGTTCCACTTGTTCTCTTGCAGTAAGTGTCGACAGTGGTCACGTGACGCCACGCCCAGACGGAACAGTTGCTCTATTTTGAGGTATTGAGTCGCTGCCTCTACATCCCAGTGGTTGTATGTGAGTGCCGTGTGCGCCTCATCGGTGGTGCACCCAGTGACCTGTCTCCGCGTCCGATCGATCTTCTCCTTGAGGTCGCCCATTGACAGAGCGTGGTTCAGCAGTGATTCGTGGGGCTTAGCGGCGACGTAGCTGTCTCGCGATTTCGGCGACGTGAGTTGCTCTGGAGATTGAACGCTGCTGGGGATGTCGCCGGTGGACATGCTCACGTGGCTGGGGAGGTTCATGTACACATCACGCGGCTGCACTTCCTGCTTGCGCTCGCTGGGTTGTGGGCGATCTGGCAGCAGCCAGTAGTGGGTGTGGCTCTGCTGCACGCCATCCTTCACCACAGGGTGGATGCGCAGACCAGGAACGTTAGAGTACTGGGCGCTGGGTTTGCAGGGAGGAGGGGGGGCGAGGGAGATGTGTCCCTGCTCGTAATCCCTGGGAGGCAGCGAAGGCGCGATTGTGGGCTGCTTGGGACGCACACTGGGAGCCTGCTGCTGGGTGTGCGCATGAGTGACGTTCATGTACTGGTCTCTCTCTCTGGCGCACTCCTCTCTCGTCTCCTTGAACTGCTGGATCTCCTCCATGAGGGCGCTGCCCCAGTCCTCCTCATCGGCGTCGTCAATGGGCACCTGATCGTAGAGCGGAGCAGGGCGGTTCTTCTGGGGCGAGCGCATTGCCTTGGCCTCCCACGACTGCAGCGCCTCCTTCTCTTTGTCCGTCTGGTTCAGGTTGGGGTCACTGCTCTTGCTGAGCGAGAATCCGGACACTGCCCCCGTGAGCCAATCAAAAGCCTTGTGCTGGTTGTTCTGAGGGGTTGTTGAGAGGGGTGAGGGAGCAGAGGGCGGAGACTGGGGGCTAAGGGCGGGGCTGCTGGCAGACGTGTGCACCGGAGACTTCTGCCTCACTGCATTCACTTTGGGCTGAGGTGGAGCTGGGGCTGCAAGGGGCAGGGGGGTGTTGGCGTACACAGAGGAAGAAGGGGGAGGGGGCTGGTTGAACGACGTGTCCCACTGAACCCTTGAGGCTTCAGCGCCTCCAAACGGCTGCAAGTTCACCTCAAACGGATCCAGGTGTCTGTCCACCACAGATGAGGGAGGCAGTTCCCCCATGGGAGGAGGCAGGAAGGTGTATTTGTCCGAGATGGAGCTGTCCAGCAACGAGAGCGCGTCGCTTTTGTTCGATTGCGTCGAAGGCGCTGGAGATGAGCTGCGACCTTGGGATGCGTCTGAGAGGTCAATCAAGAGGTTACTGGCGTCCGCTGGGGCTCCTATCTTCGGCCCTGGGGGTCTGGGAGGGCCAACCTTGTGCGGTTTGCCTTCATGGCTGCTCGGCGCTTCATCTTGTAGCTTATTGTAGTTGTACTGACGACGGAAGCTGTTGTAGAGGTGAGGTTCTGAATAGACACAAAACGCACTGAATGAACTCAAAAAAAAACCAAACCCAAACACGGATTTAAGAGAAGGATTAACAAGGAATCGGTCTCTGCCAAGTAGATTACATAATCCTCAGACCAGCACAAATAGTGGACACAGAGTAATGACCACTGACATTAAACAAGACTTCTGAGAAATTCCCTCAACTTCAAGTAAGTCATGCATAAGATTCAGATATTCTAAATCAGTTAAATTCATAATTTCTTTAACTTCTGTTATGCATCTAGGCTGACTCGCACATGCACTAACTTTTGTTTCTGTCTGGCAACTGTGTGGGCTGCACCTCGGTGACTTCCCCTGTTATGTCAGGCGGTTCCATCGGGTTACGTAGATAAACTCTAAAAATTTGGAGAAAACAAAGAAAATAAAAATGAGAATTAAAATCGATCCAACTCACTCATCGATGGTACCGGGGTCACCCCAAGACTTCTTGCCTGTGGGATCCGCATGTCCAGTGTGAATGAGAGAATTCTTCAGCGGACTGCTGATGTCCTCAACTGCACAACACGCACAGTCAGTGAGCTATTAATAGCATGGTATTAAGAACCTGTTTTGGGGCGCTGCGGGTCAACGAGCATTCTGGGGAACTTGCCCACCTGGCAGGTGCGTTTGCACTGTCCATTCCACCAGTACATAGAGGGGCTGAGACAAATCAGATTAAAGACAAAGAGAGGTGGGCGGAAAAGCACTCACATTCCCTCAATTATGATAATGAGGTCTCCTTCCTCAATGTTCAGTTTCCCGTACTCGTCAAATTTGCGCAGTGCTCTCATTTCCAACGGTCGTACTTCGGTGAGGAAATCTTTGAGCGCTTCAAACGTGGGTCTGTCTTGAGGCTTGTGCGCCCAGCACTGCAGCATCAGTTGGTAGATGTCCCGGGGGCAGAAGTCCGGCTGCCGCAGCCGCTCGCCCTCCTGGTCGATCTTCTCCAAGATCTGAAATCACTGAGCTGTGACTGTGCATGAGATGCGATTCCTTTGCCAACCTGCGTGCCGTTCAGCCCGACCCACGGTTCCTGCCCGTTGGTGAACATTTCCCACAGGGTCACGGCAAACATCCAGCAGTCGCTTGCGTGGGAGAAATGTCGCGATTTCAGACTCTCAGGGGCACACCTGAGAAAGGTCAGAGGTCATGCGTGAATCATCACAAGACGGCAACGACGCACCAGGCAAAAGGGACCTTCTTGTGTTCAGTCATGACGTAGTGGTCCTCCTGACTGGGAAGAGCGCGCATCAACCCAAAATCCCCAATTTTAATTTTGTCATCGGACGCCAAGAGGACGTTCCTAGCTGCCAGATCACGGTGGATGAAGCGCTTGCTCTCCAGGTATGCCATTCCGGTCGCAATCTGTACAGCGTAATCGCAGAGAACCGTGATGAGGTATCGGTGGCCGTCTTGTCTCAAGCGGTCGATGAGGGCGCCCAGGGGTGCCAGCTCAGTGACCATCATGAGCGGAGATGAGAGAGCAACGCCGTAGAGGCGGATCAGGTTCGGGTGGTCCAGCGTGTGCATCGCATTCACCTCCTTCACGAAATCCTCAAAAGCTCCAGGCAGGCTCAGGACTTCGCTTTTCAGGATTTTCACTGCGACAGGGACCTTAGCGCCGGAGGGTGTGGTCCAGTCTCCCTTGCGGACGACCCCAAATGACCCATCCCCCAGTTTGGCGTACATCCACAAGTCCTTCTCGTTGATGAGGCAAGTCAAGCTGCTCAGATCGGCCGCGGCCACATGGGAGCGTTTATTTTGGTTCATATCGGGAGACGACCTCTCGCTCTTTGACGAGGAACCAGGAAGAATCTTCAAGAAGAAGCAAACAAATAAACAAATAATCAAGCAACGACCTTCACCTTATCCAAGAGGCTCTTCTTGCGCGTGGATTTTTTCTTCTTCACCGCATCTAGCAGACGTCTGCACGCTGGTTTACCCATCCCGATTTTCTCCAGGTCATCACTTTTCACGTAATCAAAGTGCGAGAGTCTGTAAAGGAACAATGCGTGAAACCCCACAAAGCCACAAACATCACAACAACTACACTTAAGTAATAATTCCATACGGTAGAGTGAAGGCAATTTGTAGGGATTCTGGCACAGTGCCAAGCTGCTCAATCAACATGAGATAATTGGCTGCGAGTGGAGCATTACAAGCAGCAATGCTCATCACAGAACAAAACAGAAGTTAATCTCTTATTTCATCTGTTAATAATGTATTTCTAACCTCAGGCGTAATACCATATTGGCTCCTAATAAAATCTCGGCATAAAATGGAGACATTAATATTTTACGATCTGATGAATTCTGAACATTGCCATACATGTAATGATAATATCCTGATTAAATATCAATTTCCTTCAGCCGAACTAGTTTCATGACAACTTCTGTGACATTATATCTAGCCTTGAGTATGAAATAACATAAATTGAAGCAATTTTCCAAGAATAGCCAGAAAGGGAAAAATAAGTGCACACAAATTTCTTAGAAACTAACTCGTGTGATATCACTAATATCATTGATATCAGTGATAAGTGGACTGAAGTCTGTCACTGGAGACGCCTTGTTCCACAGGATGTCCTCACTGCATGGAATCCCCAAAAGACTTTTACGCCCTTTTTTATCGGAAAATTTTGAAAAGATTTATAAGTGGCCGTAAAATGCCTGAGCTGTTATTGAGCAGACACAGTTCTTATGTGTTGTTCGGTGGCAATGTACTGAAAGGAAAATGCTGCAAAGGGGAAAAATGGAAGAAAGGAAAAAAGGGAAAAGGGTTCCAGGTTCAATCATCTCATTTAAACCCCATTACAAAGCCTCATGTCAAAGAAGTCATATCTTATCGGACTGGGGAGCGACTGGAAAAACCACTTAACCACACCATCAATTAGCAAATTAGAAATACGTCATTGCATAATACTTGCGTTGAGTCCTAAGGAGAACAATGATCTAATGAGGAGGTAACACATAATTGATTTTGAATAAGAAAATCAATCATGTTGGATATTCATGTGAGCTAGATTCATTAATCTAGACCATCAAGTCTCAACTGACAATCTCCAAAGTCCTAACACAGCATTACTGTACTATGGCAATGAAATTGATGACATTAAATATACGATAATGGGATTTTTAATTTAAAAATGCTGAGCAAATCTCTTGAGAATAAAGAAACAGGATATTCCCTCATTGCACTAAAAAAAGTCCAAGATCAGACACAAGGTCAAGTACGGTTCACTGCCACTTACGTCTGAGCGTTGGCCGCAGAACAGATATTTCATTGAAGCAAATTCCAACCAACACAGAGATGATAATTTGATACAATGCCGTCATTCGCCAATCAATCGTACTCTAAAACACTTCTCACTGCTTCAACACTCGTTTCTCTAAAGTAAACTTTGTGAATGAAGCACTTGGTGTGGTGCAGGAAATAGGATATTTCCGGTGTTTCAAATCAACTTGGGTAATTTGATGATGAGAGGATGCTTCTGTTTCATCAGCGTTATCCTCTTAAGATGAAATACTGAGACAAATGTTGCTCACCTCGTGACTTGGAGATCATCTCGGATTTTAACAAAGAACTGGCTCAACTGGACTTCAGTCAAGAGTGTCCTGAGCCAGCCGGAATCCAGGTCTGGACTTCCTCCCGCCATCGTCCAACCAGAGTATGAACACTCACGCAGTAATCATGCCAGACTCCTGTCAAAACACATCATGAATTATAGGAATTGTCAGGGCCATCGAGCAATTTGACTGTTCGATGGTAATTGAATGATAAAATTTATAATTTATTAGAGAAGGTTGATGCCGTGTTCTCTGCTGTCACTAATTGGCTATTAATTGGCAAATTAATTATTGCTGCTTCACTGGTGGATGCTCAAAAGGAAGCTGAGACGTGACAGTGGTTAAGTTTCAATCACGCTCATTCGTATAATACAGACTCACAAATTGGCCTGAAATTAAAGTCAGCATTGCAGCCATGTGCTTGGTAATTGGATTTAGATTTTCATGGTATTGTATGGTTCATTTATCATTGTGGAGGGTTAGAAGTATTTAGAATAGGTGGAAGTGCCATCAGATCGACCGCAATCGAGGGAGTTTTACTTTCAATATAAAAGCATATTTTGACGTAGCGTATTGCGTATTATAAGTACATTATGATTTGAGAATTCTTCAGGAAAGCAGGAATCGGTCGTCGATTCTTGATAGCAGCGACTTTTGTCGCCCACAAAGTCAGAATTGTCCGACCCCTACTCTGCACTGAGCTGAAATGTAGCACAATAGCCGGCATCCAATCAATTACTTATCAACGATACGACAATATTGAATATAGCATGATAGCAGCACTGCAGTAACAAACAACTGAATCAGAGGAAACAAACAAGTTACAGCCCCAAGAGTTGACCTCAATGGCATTTTTGTTTACCTCAGTTGGGAAATTTAATTCCTTGAAATAAAATATGTTGATGATCTGATGTCTCTCCACAGATCAACTGTTGCTGACATTGAGTAGGCGACTGTTATCATCTAACTTTCCTCCTTCTGTTATCTAACATGGCCAGACAATTGCTCTTCTCGCTTTCCATCGTCTACGCTCGCCCCTCAGAAAATGCCAATCAGAAGATTGAGATCATGAACAGACGTACATAGATCAAATGTAATTATATGTAAACTGATTCATGCCAGAAAGTATTTCATTTCGATAAAGGAGTCACAACAAGAACTTGTCACTGCACTGAGCTTCAAATAGATTATAATAGATATGAATATAAACAATATTGATTCCCTTGTGCACTGCCGAGAACCCTTCAGGCCCCTAGGAATAGACCGTACACGAAGAGCTAGCGTTTCTTATTCTAATAACTTTTCAGTTCTATCTTTATTCAACTTGAATTTGAGATGTCTTTGGTTTCCTTATCATCTTATATGCTAGCTCCCCAAGCCGTAGCGTAGTGCACACAGTGTGGGAACTACTCCGCTACCCTTGGGGAGCTACTTATATGCTAATCAACATACCAAACTAATCCATAATCAAACTGTAATTTTGACACATTCATTAAGTCATTTGTGATGACTTGAAACTGAATAATAATTTATTTAAGAATTCTTATTCAGTAATTCACTAATAATTCTAATTCAGTAATTGTCAGAATTTAAATTGATAATTCATTTGAATTAACATTATGATTATACTCGGATGTTTCAGGTGCGAAGTGACCCACATTGACAGAGCCAGGATCTCCACTTCAAAAGAGAAGATTCGCGCGTCTCAAAGACTTAATAGAAGAGAATATAAATGCGAACAACCTTCGCTACGAGATGCTCAACATAATTTTACGATCTTCAATGTTGTTGAACCTCAGAAAGAAGTCTCTTTTCGCTTCCGGTCCAATTATCACTTGAATCATAACGCACTTCAGAGGTGCGTTATGATCTTACCTTTTGAGGCATGTCACGGTTTTACGGCTCCACGCAACCCATTCGGGTGATACGGGCGCCAGAACAGAAACCCGGACCGGGGTTTTCCCCTACTCGATAAATCCCAAGGGTTCTCTATCCTGCATACTACAAGTTGAAACTACTGCACAGACACAAAAAGAATCAACTTCAGGGCCTCAGCAAGTTCACAATAGCAGCTTTTCAAATTGATAACGTAAGTATTAAGTGTACGCATATCGAACTTGGATACTATGATCTTGGTCAACCAACTGTATCACACACAGATTTGTAGAATGATTTGGAGCCAAATATTTAGCATTCCCAAAACAAAACAAAAACGCCACAATCAACACACTAACGATACAAATTTATTTACAAATAATTCCAATACAACAATTACAAGATTCCTTTACTGATTTTCCAATTCGACCATTTCAACCGAAAAGATGCCTTCCTCCACCTCCTGTATGACGACTTGCTCCTCTGAGTCTTGCAGTTCTTCCGATGCCACAGGGACAATGTCAGCAGCGGTCTCGGTCGCCTCGCAGGTCAGAGCATGCTGCTCCATCTCGTCCCACGATGACATAATAATGTCGCACTGGGCGCACATGTACACGAGATTCTCCTCTTCAACCAATTGTCCGTCTTCTGTGTTGATCTGCTGAGCTGCAACCTCTCCTTCCTCTTGCTTCACACCATCGACCTGAGAAGAAGAACAAGGAAACAGCTCTTCATGAATTATGCTATCGAATGCTTTACGGTAATCAAATTTCAGAGCAATAAAACTGCAAATCACATTGCGAAAAATCATCCTCTCGGTTCAATCAGACTGATACTCTCATTGGATGATACTCATTGGATTATACTTACTCATTGGATGAGTATTATGATACTCATTGAATGAGTATAATGATACTCATTGGATGATACTCATTGGATAATACTCACTGTGATCAATCCCTTTTCGCAATCATGATACAACATCCTCTTCTTGTTGAGGAAGAGCTTTCCGCAGTGAGAGCAGACATAAGTGCTGACGTCTGCATGCATTTTATTCACGTGTTTCACTTGATCGATGAGCACTCGGAACCTGGCGCCACAGTCGTCGTAGGGACATTCAATGCTGGCTTTATGCTTATGCTTGTGCCTTGAGAAGACCGATTGAGTCATGAAGGTCGCCGAACAGTCGCTGCACTCGTACGGCCTGTCACCCGAGTGCACATTCAGATGGTCTTTGAGGTAGGAGTCGGAGCAGAATGACTTGGGGCATTCCGGGCACTTGTGACGCAGCTTCACATGATCCGGTCGGTGGATTTTCCTGAGGACGAACGAAGATACATTTGCTTGCAAATTAAAGAGAAATTTCAGACTGACCCATGGCGTTGGAGGGCTTCGGAATCTTTGCACAGCTTCTGGCATTGCTGGCACTGCAGCCACTGCTTCTCGGCGTGCACCCTGCGGTGGTGGTTCTTGAGGTACGCCTCACAGGCGAACTCTGCCCCACACAGCGTGCACGATATCTGGTCGACAGTTGTGTGCTTCACGCGTATGTGAGTGGTGAGGTCTCTCTCCAGGCTATATGTGTTGCTGCATTGATCGCAAGCAAAAATTTTGGCCGAGTGCTTCCTCGCTAAGTGTCGCTCCATATGCTGCTTCATGCGGAACATTTGGCCACATTGAGGGCAGCTGAACGAGCGCTTATCGCCGCCTCCTTTGGAGCCCAGGGGCTGAATGGTGCCGTCCGGCATGCGGTGTTTCTCTTCGTGACAATCCCTGGCAGCCAGCGTCAGGAAAACCTTCTCGCAGAACCGACAGCACATGGTGGTACCGAGATGCTCGTGCCTGACATGCTGGCTGACTGCCAGGTAAGTGCCTTTGTAACCACACTCAGTGCACACGTGCTTAGGCATATCAAAATACGGAGCGACTTTGCCTTTGCCGGCCACCTGGTAGCACTTATTGCCAATCATGTATGTCGAGGGCTCTTTGGCTGGCCCTCCCTTGGAGATCTTCAGAGTAGGATTGCCATCAGCGTCGTAATGCGAGGCCTTGTGTCGATCCAGCTCGCACTTCATGACGTACTCCTTGGGGCAGTGGGGACATTTGTGCTGCGCCTGTCGATGGTGCCTCCGTCTGTGGATGATGGTGCCGTTGCATGTGCTCACGTAGGGACAATCCTTGCACTTGAAGATGTGCTTCATTTCCACATTGAAGCCATTGTCCGGAAACAGCTCGGGTAGTTGTTCAATTCCCTTGCTGACAATCTTCCGCTTCTGATCCTTACTGAGGGGTCCCTCGTCATAACGCAGAACTTGAGCGTCACCCAAATCGGCGCTCTTACTCTCCTCTTCGTTAGCTTCGCGTATGTACTCAGCAACATCTTTGAATTCATCCAATCTCGAGTGCAGAGGGTTCGCTCTAGGCTTCACCTCTGCCTTGCGCTTGCATCGCCATTCGTGGCAGTTAAAGGCGTTCTGCTTGGTGAAGATTTTACCGCAGTGAGGACAAGAGAAGATCTGCCCGCTCTCTGCTTCAGTGTTGCCTTTGATGCCGTGGGCGCGAGACAGGTGCATCATGAGCCCCATGCGACTCGAGCGGAACGCGCACAGCTTGCACTTGAGCAGCTTGTTGAGTCGCGGCGTGGGTGGCTTGAGCGCGCCCTTGGAATCAAAGTGCGTTTGTTTGTGCTTATTCAGGGCGAACGCTGTGCTGAAGGTCACCTCGCAATGGGGACAGGCGTGCTGCCGTGAAGCGTGGTGCCGCTTGAAGTGACTGCGCACCTGCCACACTGAGCCAGAGTAGCTGCAGCTCCGACATTTGGACATACGCACATTCGACTGCTGCTCCCCCACTTCCTCCTGCGCAGGTTCAACTTCCTCCCCCTCCCCCTCATCAGCTTCATCTATCGGATCGATCTCCACCATGTACTGGTCCAAATCCGAGTGGTGGCTTCGTGTGCACTCGGTCATGTGATCAATGCATTCGTTGCGATCATGGAACTTACGCCTGGAGCAGGCGGGGCATAAGAAGCGTTTCACCTTGGAGTAATGGGCCGCGAGCGATGGTTCTGCTTCATGCTTACTAGACACGTGTCTCTTCATGCTCTGTACGCCACCTTCGCGGTCACAGTACTTGCACCGAACGAGCGTGCTGGCTTCCAGGTGGGCCAGAACGTGCAGCCTCAGCCGCTTCTTGTCCTCAAACGGCACGCGACAGTAACGACAGCTCAAAGGGGCGTCGCCGTGTTTCTCTTTGAAGTGAGCGAGGAAATCGGTGCCCTTGAAGTCACACAGCGTACATCGCTCGGGTTCTTCCTTCCCTGAGGAAACCACCTGAAGCACGTCTTCCCAGTAAATTGAGCCAAACACGGGGACTGTCACGATCTCCTCAAGGGGTTCGTGATCCTTCCAAACGTGCTCCCTCTTCAGAGAGGCAGATGGGAAGCTCTCTTGACAGAAGGGACAAACAGCGGGACCTCCTTCTACAATCATGAGCTTCACTTTGTCGTCCGTGGCTTCCTCTACATCTGTGATGTTATCTGAGCCGCCATCCGTTTGTATGCATGACATCTCAGCCGCCAGCAGCTGCTGTATTCTCACAGCCGCGGCTGAAAAGCTTTCAGATGAGCCGGCCAATGTGTTGCCCTCAATTTTAACCTCCGCCTTTTGGGTGATAGCCCTAACCCAGTCGGGATCACGCTGCAACAGAGCAGAAACTGAACTCTGTGAGAGGTTAGCCTGAATTGAACTGAACACCTGCAAAACACAAAAAAAGGCTGATAAGACAAGACACTCAAGAGCACAGCCAACTCACCTTTAGGGTTTCCTGGAGATCTGAAGTCGACACAGGATCGTTGGACCCTTGGGCCTTGAGCATAACCTTTCTGGTCAACTGAGGCAGCTCTAGAATGAAGGGCGTGCTGTGAGCGTTCATAGGCGGACACTCAATGCAGATGATCTCCTCCGAGGGGTCGCCCTCCTCTGTCTCCCCTGTCACGTCCTCCTCCATCACCATGCCTTCCATGGCTGCTGGGACTTCACTCTCCGGTGCAATTCTAATTTCTGATTCAACATGCTTGTCGTCCTTGACGGCTGCTTGCACGTCATCCAGCAGATCCCCAATCGCAACCGTCGCTTCTTTCTTCCTTCGCTTTTTATGTGAACTAACGACGAGGCTGTGTTGAGATTCACCATCTGATTCTGGAGATTTCTTGGGAGTGCCTAGGAATCGGTGGTTCAGACGAGCCGCCCTCACGGGTCGTCCGGCCGTGGGGGTCACTGCCTCGTCATCCTCGTCTTCCTGCTTGATGACTGTCTTCCTCTTACGAGGCATCTTTCTGAAAGAGAAGCCAAGGAGACGCTCAATTCAGGAAACAACAAACTAAAATGCAAGAATTGGTAATGTTCTATGTGACATTGGGGCTATGATCATTTTGGGAATAGATATATACATAATCAAAGATTTGCTGGAGCTTCTCTCACACCACAACCAGGCACTAACCAGAGGACCCTCGTTGAGACTTTGAGAGTTTTCGTAGATGAGCATTTATGAGGCGCTCACAGACCCTTGGATTTACTGAGAATGGAATGGTGGCAACAGGCATAATTAAGAAAAATGAAGAAAAGAAGGACAAATAAAAGATTTCAGAGAAGCAAAGCTGGGAGATATGAGGCATGCGTGTCACCTGTACTCCAGCAGAGCAACGTCTGAGCCTGAGGAGTCAGGTAACTTCCTCAAAGCCAGAGGTTTTGTGGCACGGATTCTGACGTGCCATATAATGGAATATCATTAAGGCTCTGATCAACCATGCTGTTAACTAGCAACTCCTTGAAGGATTGCCTGAACAACTGCTAGCGCGATTGTTTTCCGGTAGCAAGCGCTCAGAGTTATTGAGCGTTATTACAAGATGGGCTCCAGTGCGAATAATTGCCAACTTTGCTGCAGGAATTATGTGTGGTATTGAAGCCGTGAGATCCATAATGGCAAATACTAGTATATGATTTATATTAGTTCTCATTTGATAGGCCCCACAATCATAACACACGCTTCTTGTGATTACACTACGCTACTGCTTGGGGTGCAACCCTTGTATTTATGTTGATAACTATTTATTTCTCAGTGTAACAGCACTTTTCTTGTTGATCGTTTACTTCCTATTTATATATTCATAACTGTTTCACTCAACTGGAAATTACTGTTACATTGTAGCAGGAGTCAGAGCAATATAGTGAATATGCAATTCATTGTCCTGCAATAGAGTCGCAGTGACCGAAAAGAAATATTGTTGTGTGTACACTACCCTCCTACTAATACTATCATACTATGTTACTACTTGGGCAGTTCGGGAGCTAGCGGTCAAGCACTGCACAAGTGCATCAAGAATAAATATCAGAGGTTGTTGCCCATATCACACCGTCATTAACTGCGACTATGGTCTGAGAGTGGTGACCAGGTGACAGTCACTGTCATCAGACATTCAGGGTACGAAACAATAAATCATAAGTAGGGCTGGGCGGATATTGCTTAAACACGGATACACGGATAACGGATATCCGTGTTACTAATATCCGACGGATACGGATACAGACACGGATATTTATGCCCAAATACGGGAGCATGCACCTGCAGCGTAATGCCCCAGCGCCTGGCACACACTGTGAGCGCGAAAACCACGCTCTGCCTGCAGTAGTTAAAGACAATCAACCTTGACCTACTGCTGTCATCCTTCTTGCTTCTTGTACATTTCTTTTATCAAAACGTTCAGAATGAGTTTCAAGAGGTATCGCTCATGCAGAGAGCTTGCTTGCTTGTCGATTTCACAGAGGTGAATTCCTTATCAGCGCAATCTATTTTAAGTATTTTCCCCCAACTTCACGAGTCGCAGATTATACGCCCAAGACGGAACGACAGGAACGTGCACTTTGTGCTACAGTGTACACTTTCAATAAACATGATTTGGAAATGTACAAACTTAGTAACTTCATGAGGCGGAAGTCAGTTCATAACTTCATGGCAATTATTGTTCTATAGAAAGTTTGAAATAATTCAAGTCGCTAGATCGCCAAGTAGCGGGCCTAGGCATATGTACTAGTCTGTATTAACTGTTCAATTTCAAACATGGTTCAAAGTCGAGAAAGTGATGAAATTCAGTGCTGTTTGTGGTTCACACGAAAACTGCAATTGACAAAGCTGTCACGTGTAACGGTGTTGAAAAATAGGCACTAAAGGAGATGTCAACAACGCGTGTTACGTCATTTTTGCATGATGACTGAAGAGATTCAAGGGCATAGAATTGTGTTTATTTAAAACAAATCAGAATTAGCGCATTGTTGACATCGTGTTATCTTGTAATTGACATCGCTCAGCTTCAGTGAGCAGCGCTTGTGTGTGGAATGGCTGTGCGCTACGCTCACTGTGCGCTCGAAACAAACACTTAAAATTTACACTATCCGTGTTTAACTATCCGTGTTGAAACACGGATCACGGATAGTACTGAAAACCCCCAATATCCGTGCTGTCACGGATATCGGACACGGATATCCGCCCAGCCCTAATCATAAGGAATATCAATATGATCATCAAGATATCGTGAAGAGGTGGTATTATCGCTCGGGTGAAGAAGTAGACGTCTCGGCATTGATACATTAAAAAACTCCAAACATCGAAAAAGTTAATTTAGCGTCAGATTGGACCATTAAACAGTCAGAATGACAATGCATTGCGTTAATTATGCAGAATTATTAGTAAAAACAAGGGAGTGAATGAATAATTACACTAACAGAGAAAACACTCTCCCAGCAGTATGGTTGATAAACGTGATTAAGACGGAATGGCAGACAACTTGAGATGGCTGCATTTTCCGTGAACGACCAGTAAGTATCTCAAGAGAACAATTAGACATCAGGTGACAGAGAGGAGATAGCTATAGGGGCTCAAATTCAATAAAAGGACCCCAATCCCGGTTTAAGAATATCCTGAGATCAGACTACTTCCGCAAAATTAATGCTCATTCATATAAACTGAGATCCCCCAAAAGAAGAATCTGCACTGAAGAAAGGGACCTGTGCATAATTTGAGAAATTAATTCCATGTTTAGCAAGCTGATATTTAAAATATTGAAAGACTGTTAAGAGTGACTACTCCTGATTTTTTTGTCAGAGTCTCGGTGATTTTTAGGGACCCAGAATCATTCTGTAGAGCCGTTTTTGAAGGTGATGTCAAAGCGGAAGAAACAAACATGTCAGAAACGATAAATTTTATTGTCAAAGCGACGATTAAAAGAGTCAATATGGGATGTGAGGATGTGACCTCCTCGGGGGTCAACACAGGCCATGACCTCCTTTGCATGCTACAGGTCAAGTTCTGGATTGCGTCTTGCGGGATTCTCCCCCCCCCTCTTCCTGCAACATCATGATGAGAGCATTAACTGGTCTCCTAGCCATATCACTCGCTGCCCGAGTTCATCTCATAGATTCATAGATGCCCTATGGGATTTAAGTCGGGTGAATAGGAAACGCCCACGTTATTAAAGATCTGTGCGACCACGCATTATCATGCTGGAAAAGGCTTTAAGATCATCGTGAATCAAAAATG
>KB291874.1:237770-278966 GCA_000328365.1 Capitella teleta
TTTAATATCACTACCGGTATATCCCATCTGGAGTCTAGAAAGAAGAAAGATAAAATGCATGTCCCATCAATACAATCAGACCCCATTAATCCGCCGTCATGTAATCTGCCCTTTTCGTAATCCACCCTAAAATCCAAGGGACGAATCGTTTGTAATGTTAATTGTGTCATGTAATCCGCCCTTTTTGTTAATCCGCCTTCGACCATGATTCTAATTAAGGAACAAATCTACACTGTATCATTATAAATTACATATGTAATCCGCCCTTCGAAATGTTGTAGTGTAAACAATCATAAGACACGACACATGAATTGTCGGTGATTTCTTTAAAGTCTGGTCAATTAAACAACAAATGGCGCCCCTCCGCTTATTCAACATTTAAGAAGTTAATTAAACAAAGGAATCAAATGCAGGTATTGTCGCCGTGTCGATTTCTTTATGTCTGCGTGGATGGCTAACCTTCAATTTAATTGGTTCCTCAGTTAGGCGATGTTCAGGAGCAGAACGAACGACGGGAGTTGTGAGTGGAGATCATGGAATCAAGTAGAGAAGCGAGGGAAATTGAAACTCGGAGACTGGGAGCTGATCCATGTACTCATCATGACGTGTATACAATGAGAGCCCACAACGACCATCCTCCAGTTATTGTTTCTACTCTCTGCATTGCCTACTTCATTTGATCATTTCTTTTTTCTACGACCTGCTTGTAACCTATGGTATATTCCACTATATGGTACATGTGTTATTATACGTTATCTAATTTTAATTTATTTTTGTCTGACATGTAATCCGAACTTTTCGTTAATCCGCCTGTTTCCTTGGAAACGGAGGAGGGCGGATTAACGAGGTTTGACCGTATATTGTACGGCTTGTTGTAAACATGAAATGTCTTAAATTCATCTCCCTGATCTAGATGCTCACTGCTGAGATATTGAATCCTAAAAATAATATAGTTTGGCGCAAAATTTAATATTGTCAAAAAGGTTTAAAAGATATACAGATATATTAGCAGAGCACTCAGAATTGTACTATGATTCAATATGGAAAGATCATTAACATAACTTGAGCTCTCAAATAAGTAGCTCGATGGAACGCAATCAATTTATAAAAAAAATGCCATAAAGTATAAAAAACGTTTTATTAATAAAAATAAAAATATAAAGTGAAAGTAAAACTCAGAAAATGCTCCGAACAAAACGTCTTGCATAAAATATAAAAGGAAAACATGAACTATAAGAACTATGAATATGAATCTGAACACAAATGGTTGCAATTACACAAATTATCTCACAAGTCAAACGAATCCGGATCACTCGTTGACATACGACTTTCGTCCAACTCCACAATACTAATATCAGGCGTGTCCACCACAAGCTCAGTACAATCTTCGTCCCCCATGTAAACAACGCTATCGTTCGTAGATACCTTGGTATACTCCACAAATATATCATCGTCAATTTGCTCAAAGTATCTTTCGCCGCTCTTTGGGGTCCATGGGCATTGTTCTGCCTTAACAATTGCCAAGTGAGGTTTTGTTTTCAACTGAGGAGAGTAAGGGTCCTTTTTTATGCTGCTCTTGTCATCTAACTTATCTAAGGTGGTGTTTATGTTGGGTTTGAATGGAGTTCCTATCTTCACTGTGACCTGCATCCTGTCAGGGGATATCTCTTCGTCTCCATCTGGCAAAAGGAAGAAAAATAATAATTAAATGAAACAAGATTTGACAGTGATAAGCATCCACTATAAATGCAATAGAGTGTATATATGTATGCTCATGAGCAATCCTACTTATTGTGGGTTTGAGGGGAGTACCGCTGGTCTTCACTGTAGCATGGAGACTATCAGGGAGCATCTCTTCTGCTCCATCTGGCAAAAGGAGAAATGGAAATTAGTTAAATGAAACCGGATTTCACAGTGATGAGTATCCATCAATGGAACACACTAACAGTGCGTATCAGTGAATGATCGTGAACCATACTGCTTTTTACCTGCATCGACTTCACTGGGTTTGAATTTCGACTCGGGAGTTTTGGGCAATGGTGTTCCAATCTTCACTGTGCGCACCTCTTGCGGCTCTTCAATTTGTGGTTCTTCAAAGAGAATAGAATTAAGGTTATGTAATATAGCTATGACGTCCTTCATATACCTATGTTATGATTATGATCCAGATCTGTTTTCACGCCTTCTTGTGCGCTGTGGTAATCAAAACCGTTGTTGAGTTGAATCCCCATAAGCTGCAGAGCATATCTCGGTTTGTAGGTCAGCAAAAGTGATCCCCTTGAAGAGGTGACATTAAGCATTGGCACCAGACGAGAAGAAGGCGTTCTCCTTGTTTGGTAAAGTGAGGCTCCGAGGTGAGTGACCACGGCGCCTTGACCGTCTGAAAGGCAGTTAATAATCAACTACATGTATACGTAATGTATACGTAATGTATACGTAATGTATACGTTTCTCATATTCAGATGAGAACTTACTGCTATTTCTTGTGCAATCTTTCTTTGAAGCAGGGTAGAAGTAAGGCTGTGAGCCTTCGGAGGGTGGTAACATCTCTGTGTAATTTATGCTCCGCAATCCTCTGCCTTGTTCAACATTGAACACAAGTACATTAATCTGGCCAACTTCACTCAAATGCACATCATCATCAATCTGTTGTGAAATGCATTGAAATGTAATCAATCAACATAAATCACAGCATCCATACCCTTCGACATGTTGATTCTTCCAGGGGTAAACCAAACGTAAATTCTTTCACTTCGCCATTTCGTTGTACGCCGTTGAAACGCTTCCTGAAATGTAATCTCATAATGAAGGGAGCATGCATTATTTAAAATTGTTTGTCTCCCACGTGTTGCCTGGTCTGAGGATGAAGCTTCTGATCATCGTGTTTCCATCGATGCAAATGCAGATCGATAAGTAATCCCTGCAGATGTTCGCAACTTCCAATGCATAAGGTGTGAGCATCTGGTTCTCCTGAAAAGTGAGAAATTAATTAATCGCTTAATTTAAGGTAACATAATTACAGGCAGACCCCGTTAATCCGCCCTCCTCCGTTCCCAAGGAAACAGACGGATTAAGGAAAAGGGCGGATTGCACAAATTGATGAAAATTATCAAAATATGAGTGAATGATGGGGTTTTACGGCTCCACCCAATCAAAATATCTCCCCCAGGACAGAGTTTAATCCTCCTGTAGATCATCATACAAATGTAGCCCAAATAGCCAAAAGAAAGGAAAAACAAGATATCAGTCAGAGACTGGGAAGAAATTGAAGGAAGAAAGAAGGAAACGAACAAATTAAGGGGGAAAAAACATGAAACCATAATGTACTCGGAATGAAAACATAACGTTTTGTGTAGTGATTGACCATTTTCGCTGTGACCTTTGACTTTCGAACTTTTCAGTGGCAATTGAAGCATTTAAATGCATAATTGATTATTAAACATCGTTGATACGTACCATTGTGTATGAGCTGCGTGCGCCAATCTGACTCTCGATGTACACTCGCCGCTCGTGTTCATATTCTTTCAGTTCTTTGTCGTCGACCAAAACATGGAAAGAAATCCCGAGATTGTCATCTGACGGCATCCTGAATTAATTAGCAACGGCAGACGTAACTCCTTCGCTTAACGGCCAACTGGGAAATGAACAAGAAATCAAGGCGCTGATTATCTCCAATTGAAACGCTCGGTTCGGGTACAGTGACATGCGGTTATTTACATATTTACCCCCCTTTTTCTCATTGTGCGCGAATTATATCTAACCCATGCCACTATATTGTATGCGACATGCGTGATCTCAATTATCTCAAGTATCCTTCTGTATTAATGTGATTGAGTACTACACGGGTTCTCTGTAGCAGAATTCCTCTGTAACTATCACTGCCATCACCTTGTCATCACTGGCGAGACGTCAATTAAACACTAAATGGCGCCCCTCCGCTTATTCGACGTTTAAGAAGCAAATAAACAAACGATTCAAATGCGGGTATCGTCGCCGTGTCAATTCCTTTAAGTCTGCATGGCTAGTTTGTTTTCAATTTAATTGGTGATTTGGTCGCTCAGTTAAGGGAATTGCGATTGGAGATCAATCGAATGGCGAAGCGAGTGCAATTGTTTCAAATCGGAGATTAATTCGGAGCTGATCCACGTACATATGCATACAATGAGAGCCCACAATAAGTCAATGACCAATTGACCATCCTTCAATTACAAATTGTCTCTGATAGAAAAAGTCCGACAAGTGTCAAGTATTAGTATTAACTTATAAATTAGTACCAAATTAACATAAGTCAATAAGTGCGCTTGAAGCTTCATTTGAAGAAATGTTTGCTACAAGTACTGGTAACTCATTATTTTTGATTTTCAACAGTTCTTCGATCATATTAATTTTATCACATGAGTTTTTTTTTTTTTTTTTTTTTTTTTTTTTTTAAGAATCCGTAGAAAAAAACAATTGGGGGAAAAAGGCATAAAGGAGAATGAGTCGAAATCAAAATCAGGGCCGAAATCAATGGGCGAAGTTAATTTAGACCGAATTCACTGTCACCCGTCTATCGCAGGGAAAAATATCAATGCATACTGCTCTTAAGTCTTAAGAATCTTACAGAAATATCAAATCCCTCTTTCAGAAGAGAGCAACAGAATATTTGTTTTGAGGACACGAGAAAGAAATATTTATATAAAGCGCAGAGGTTTTGTTGCTGTCCATCGTTCAATCAAGTCGCCTCGAATTAGAACAGCCACGTGATTGAGCGATAACGAGGCATTCTTGTATTTTTCCTCCGTACTGGACTGGGGTTATGCTACGTTATGATTTTGATAAATTGATTTGATTGCACGCTGTACTCACTTCAATTGGACGTGTAGTTTGTGCCACCAAAAGATTCACTTTGTGCCACAATATCCGTCGCGGTGTATCCATGGCAACTGGCTTCGACCGCTGATTTAATTGTATCAATTTGTATGCAATGAAATATAATATGCGATGCGATCCAAAATATTATCATTATTATGGAGTCCGCATGATGAGATATTCTATTTAGGAGCACTGCGATGTGTGTATACCGCAAATATTATACCATATTATACTTATGCCAACTAGTCAAGTTATTAATGGATATTATGAAATCGATCACTTCCGTGGTTCGCCACAAGCAATGGTTAAAAGAAACACTGACAACGTGAAACAAACAAAAACTTTTGTTTAATCATAAAATATAAATAACTTGTAAACAATATTTGACTTCTTGAGGCCAGGCTAAAAAAAGTGCATCCCTTGACTCTACAATCATGCAATAACCATCAATGATACATGATAATAATGATACATGCCACACAAGAAATAAAATTATCCTGTCACAATTTCCGAAGCAGAAATAAAATACAAAAGTTGTAGCTAGCCCTTTTCTAGGACAGAAAACTAAAACATAATAAATACATAAACACAAATTAAATGATAGAATAAGCACAGCGTATTCATTCACCCAGAGGAAGGTACACGAGCATTTCATTTTATGGTTTAATTTGACCATGAAACGCAGGTATATTGCTGCAATTAACTTGTCAGTTATATGAAGGCATTGGGAGCATAGAATGGAGGAACTAATTTGAGTGGCGTTCCTCTCTTCACCATTTGAATCTGATCTTTGGAGTGTCTCTGAAAGAAAATGAGCAATTGACACGAGAATGAACTGCGTGGTTAAAATAGACACACACCTCTACTTGGCCCATCGCTCGCTTGATGACAGCCACTTGCATCAAGCAGGTCATGTGTGTCTCTCTGGCGGCCAAAGTTCCTTGCCTGCAATCAGAGATCAGTGAGAGATGTCAGAGGGGGAAGATGAGGCTACCTGACGAAATCCTCTCCAGCCGCCTTGGCTGTTGTCTCTGCTCGTTCGAGCATCTTCTGAAGACGGCGCAATTCTGCTTCCTTCCGGAGCCCCAGGACTTCCACCTGCATACGCAATCACCCGTTATTATGCAATTCATTTGATTATTTAATTCTTCAGGAGCTGACCTCAGCCTGAATTGTCTTCTGCTTCATCTCAGCCACCTCCTCCACCTCCTCTTTCCTGACGCGTGCAATCTCAGTTTTGAGATCAGCGACAACGCCTCTGAGATAATTTATGTTAATGAGCAAGTGAAAATTCCCTTCACTCACTCGAGATACGAAAGTTGGCTCTGAGCCTCAACCAACTTCACCTGCAACGCCGCATCATACTCCTTAATTCAGAGACAGCATCAAAGCATCAACAAACAAACGCCAACTGTAGTGACTACCTTCTCAATCTTTGGTGGCTTTAACTCAACCGTTTTGGCTGGTTTACTTTCAGTCCTTGGCGGGTCTCCAGGGGCAGCCGGTTCACTTCTTTTATTTGGTCCTGGTGGTGACCCTGGTTGATCTGAGTCAGTATGGAATTTTATTAGAATTAGTTGAAGCCTGGTTGAACCATTCACATACCCTGCGACGAACATTGTATTTTTCCCATTAATATCTTGAGATCCTCGTTATCTGGTATTAGTAGCAAGGCAGCAGTACAAATGCCAAAGGCCTCCTGAAGCATTCCGAGTTTACAAGCAGCTTTTATAGCATGGTGATATCCCTGAAATTATAAATCACAAAACTATAAAGACTTTATAAATGCATGTATTGTGCTATTTCCACAACCCAGCTAACACAGAACATTCACCTAACGTTACCAGCAGGTGTAAATTTTGGTCACCTGCAGGCTGTCATGGCAAAGGTTTATAATTTTGCATATATGTTATTACAGTAAAAGTTCGTTACAACAACATGTTTGGTTTCAGGCAAATCGGTCGTTGTAACGAATTTGTCAGTGTAATGAATTTGGCCCATAACGCACCGACCGACCGTCATGATGGTGACGTTATGATTGTCACTCCATAATGCCTATTGGTTTACTGTATGTACTGTTACCTAGCATGCATACTGTGTTGTAACAAGGAAGAAAAATTTTATGGATTTGAAGGATATAGTTTAGGCCTTATACATATTTATTTCTTGAAAAAATCAAACATTGTTTTCTGCTTCTTAACATTAGTGCGTTTACATTCAATATCTTTTAATAATGACAACATTAAAACATAGCAGTTAGATGTTTTTCAAAGTCTTTGTTCTCTTCACAATATCTAATTATGCTCTGTCATCGGAGTTCATTGAATATTCATAGAGTATTTTTCCGATCATCGGCAATGATCAAAGGACTTTTATCTTTTATAATCAAAACAAACAATAACACTTTGAAAGCCGACAAAGGCGACCGCTACCTATCCGTTGCTTTAATTGAGCGGGAGATGTGCATTTCACTCTGTGTTCAGCGTCAGCGTTCACAGCGTTAATCCTTTCATCTAAGCGGTTTACTAACAAATCATTGAATTGAATCTTTGATATTTTACAAGGCTTAACCAAACATTGCAACAATAACATGCCGACAACATCAGAACTTTAACTCATGTGCGTCGTGGGTCAGTGAACATCGGAGACAGTCGCGGGTCATTGAACATGAGCGACCTCAAGGCGACGGCCTGTCGTGGTAATGAGCTAGATTTCAATGTTAAAAGTACATTTGTTAGGCATTTTGCCTGTCAGTGTCGGAACAGTGAATTTTGTCAGTGTATCGGGCTTTTAACATTGTGGCAGATCGGTTTCAACCAAAAAGCTGTCGATAAGTGAATTTGTCAGTGTAATGAGTGTCGTTGTAACGAGCTTTTACTGTACTGTATATATTATCTAAATACCAAATTCTGGTACTAAATAGTACTAACACCAAGGAGCTTGGAGACATCTTGATAGTACCACCGTGATCTCACATTTCGTAAATTCCGAAGACAATTGACTCACTTTGGCGTAAAATTGGTTGCAAAATGTTGCGTAGATCCCACTCAAAAAGGCTTCAGAAAAATCTTTCATTTTCGAGTAACACATGGCTCTGTTTCCATACAGAAGGTGGCAAAATGGACTGGAAACATCATAAACTAATAATTCAGACATACATGTAATTTCTAGTGTATATCATGCCATCTGCCTAGGCCTTTCCATATTAATATAGCACAACTTCGGTTGACACATTTGTCCTGGTCAAATTGTTGCAGACCTCTGGTGTCTATTCTATTACACGAAATTGCTGCACATACTTCAGTTCGAGCCCTTTGGTGTATAAAGCAACAGCATCTGCAAAATTTCCTTTCTGGAACTGTTCATTGCCTGCTTGACGCAAATCACCGGCTTCCTATGGATTACAATGGAATAAAAAATTCTGATTTCATGAGAATCACAAGACCTGACGGTACTGACTTTGATGTTGCTTTCATCACACAGCCAAAGTTGCAAGGGTTTTTCAGATAATTCAGAAGCGAGCACGTGCCTAATCATTTGGAAGTCTGCAAATAGCAAGCACTGCATAATTATCTGTGTTTAACTTTGAGCATCACCTCACATTTTTTCGCGGCGTACAACATGCAAGCAACACCTTGGTGTAGGGATCCTCCAAATATTTCCCTTTAAGGAGATGATTGAAAATGGATATATATTATGAAGTGAGTCAATGGGGGAATTTTAAGCGAGAAGGGATTTTAATTCGGGTGTGAATTGTGAAATGTGGGTTGTTGATCGAGCCATGGCTGGCTTGATATGGGAAATTAAATCAACGCAGAATGCTCAAAATTAAATCAAATTGTCTCCTAATTAGCATTAGGTATACAGTAAACTTGTGAATAGCAGTCTTGCCTTCAATTCGGGATTTAACCTGGAAATTGATACATTGACCTCTCACCTTTGATATGGATTAATCACCAGCATGGTTTCACACATGCGTAGAACAGCACCGAAGTCCCTGTGTTGGTCATAGCTCCACACCACCTGAGCTAACCTGGGAGCCAGGTTCAAATCAAACTAGAAAAAAAAAGCATTCATGGGTGGATTGCAGTTTCGATCATCTGTATTCACCGAAATCTGATGCACGAATGTCACCGACATTCTGAAAATCAGAATCTTTGCATGCACAGAATCCATAGCACCCAACATTGTGCTAAAAAAAATAGAAACGAAAATAGTATATCCAGATGTGTTTCGCTAAAACTATGCCCTCCAATCAAAAAATGAAATAATTATGCGACTGATATAATATAAGAAGGTTTAACCTAATTTTTTCTTTCTTTTTCCACTATATATATATATATATATATAACATAATTCCGACTGACTTGTCGGCTAAAGTGGAGAATCTGACCAAAAGTATTTGAAAAAAAGATTGCAACCATGTACTTGTTTTGTCAAGGAGAAGGGTATAAAAGTGTTTACCAATTCACTAATTTTCAGAAATTAATTTACTAATCTATGCATTATACATGTACAATATAGACAGTGCATGTCTGCATAAATATATCGCAATTAGACTACATTAGTACATTAACTTGCAGCATTCAAGCTCATGATTGTAGACTGTTGCATTTGAGAAATACGTTATGAATGTGACTGACATGCGTTATGGACTAGCTCATTGGCTGATACGAGCGTTATGGAAGCTGGCTTTAGGCCAATGCTTAGTTTAAAAGGAAAATGAATGTGAGAAATGATAAAAGCCCTCTGTTCAGGCCCACAATTATGTGCGGAAAGAAAAGTTTGAAAGGCATGAATTTCGACAACTCGATGAAACATTGAAAAAGAAACCCAAAGCCAATTTTCATGTACATTACTCTATGTATTATCACAGTAGCACTGTAGTATGGTATATCAATATTTTACTTAAGGTAGTGTGCACTGGTACATGTAATCAAGTTTTTGCTCTTTGCATTACATGCAGGTGAGGAATACTGATGATCATTGCGACCACTGTACATGCATTGACGAGCAGACCGCTTAATTAAGCAGTTGATAAGCAGAGCGAACCAAGCGGATGTTACGTCATGTGGAATTAACTTCGTAGCGGTATACTTTACTCTCACCTTTGATCGTAGACCAATTCGTGCTTGACGAGGAGGTCCCACCAGGTGGCGTCCACCAAATCCTTCTTCAAACACATTGGTGACACTTGCAGGAAAGCACATTCCAAACACTTCTGAAACCAATGCTCGTCTTCAGCTCTCGATTTAGTTCTCTGCAAGTCAATCCATCTTCGAAGGGCGTCTGGAAGGGAATTGAGTTTATGCTGGTCAATGGTGCATGTGTTTTCAAACCCCCTTTCAAGACAAACAGTAATGTGACAACATGTAAATGTTAATACATGTATATAAATGACAAAAACAACTTCATCCAAGTTTATCACTTAAACTGTGCTCTCATAAAGTTTATCAATTACATAATATATAAATATATCATAGCAAAAAATTATAGGAAGAAAAAGGGCGTTGTTTAATTAGATCAAGGCATGAAAAGGAAGGTTTCTTGGCTTAAAATAAACATTTTCATATTATATAGAAACAGCTGAGTAATGCGTCGAGCAAATTCAACATGCACAAATAAAAATAACACGAAATCTTGTTGGAATAAATGTCTTTGTGAAAAACTTAAAGAAATGAAGAAATAATTGCAGGTCTAAATTTCAATCATGCATAATGCACACACTTCTCCAAGAAAATTGGAGAGTGAAAATTCGTGATGGAACACAATTATATTATGAGAACAATCACTGTCTCTGACTAAGTTCACGCAAAACTCATCGAAATGTGCGAGATTTTCACTTGAGGCCGTCATCACAGTATTTGTAATTTGTTAGCCACAAGCCACCATGGTGGAGAGATCCAGGTTAGGGATGATCGACACGGGCCACAGCGCAATTGTTCACTTGAATCAGACTGGCATCTCGATGGGATCAGCAGAAAGGGTAGACAGCACGCCAAGTTTAGGTACTCGGAGCACATTGTGTAACACCCAGATGGCACTCTGACTGGTGGTGTAGCTGTCGTCTGCTCGTTACACAATGACCTGGAGCACAGATGCAGCCGAATGAGCCGATAATGTTTCGTCATCATCATGCAGCTAAGTTTAGAAGGTCAAGTATATGAGGCTGTGCACTAGATTCCAGAATCTATAGGCCAAGGTGAGGAGGATCTTCGTATCAATGATCTTCATTCCTGAGTACATGTTCACCACTTATGAATATCTGCTTTCTGTGGAATTAAAAAATATAAATATTATTTATGTTGTAATTAAGTGGCAGCAAAAGAAATCCAAACATCAACACTGCATGAGATTATGGTTAAATAAATAACAGCCTAGCTTAGACTCTTAGTACATTAGCTGACATTCTACAAACAATGGTATGTAGACCTTATCCGATTTATCAGTGTTAACGTACATGTAATGATGTATATTAAGAAAGTATTGATTCAACAATCCATATCTGAATTTTAGAAAGGTACCATTTAAAGGGAGGGAGAACTGGTTAAAAATGGACTTTGAGTCGTTATTTGATGCACCAAAGATGATTCTTATGCCTGGCCCACACAAAGAATATCATCGCTAACGATTTCGCGAGAGATATAATGCTAATTAGGCGTGACGTCAGTCGCTGTGATGAAACACCGAGTTCCCCATCTTTTACCATGGGCCTCGTTATATCAGCGTGTCCTGCGACTAAACCCCTGGATATTTTTTTATTTTCTTTTCGGAAATAGATAGATTATTTTAACAAGCGATTTTCTAGGACACCTACCACGTTTCTCATCCTGAAACAGTAAAAAGGTCAGCCAGAGTGCACCACGCATGCGCTTTCGTTTCGTAAACAACAAAGATGTCCTTTTTTGGCGAATATGCTCTGCTCTGATTGGCTGAAATCGATAGCTTCACGAGGGGAACAGGACCAATCAGCCATCAGCCAAACCAAGCCATCAGCTGACGTTTGCCTCCTATACTTCGCAATGGAAGCCATTCTCCCATAGGCGCAATGCTAACCCCGATATTCGGAATGCATTATTTCCTTACGCTTGCATCCAGGCAGGGTGTTCTTGGCACGGAATGCTATCAATTGGTGCTATGAGTCAATAGAACATCACTTAAAATTTAGTTCCCCATCCCTTTAATGGTTGTATTATATGGGTCCTGATATCGATGCATCGTGGGTAAAGGTCAGCTTTTCCTGTATTTCAGTGCAACTGTAAGTCAGGACACATTTTCGCCAAATCCTATATAACTGCCCAAAATAAAAATCATATTTAACAATCATATTTTGTGGCTTTTAAGTAATAAATAAAATGGTATGAGGGAACTTAACCAACCTGTTCATATTTTCATCTGGGCCCCTTCAAGACACTGTTTGAGAGTCGGCGGCATTCGCTGGCCTTCCCGCCATTGCAGACCGCTTCATCGGAATTCATCTGCTCCTTTGCCAACTTCACTGGAAACCACTGGCTCGTCGTTATCGGCAAGGCAGACGGAAATTTGGCGTCGATAACTGCCAGAATCTTTCCCATTCGTATTATCAAAATTATGAGCTTCACAGTTCGTACGCTTCGGAGTTAACATGATAATTTTGTCTTCCAAAATCAAAGTTGGTTACAATGGGGCCAATGGAAGATGCGTATCCACTCTAATGGAGTATCTTTGATGGGAGTGCGTTGCGAACGTTCTACAAAAATATCGTTTATAAGAGAGGACTCTGGACTGTTCGCTAGAGGAATATGAGCAGTGTACTGTTTATCTCGACATCTGTAACACTACCTGATGATGATGATGTTAGGATCCCTGAATTATTACAGATTATTGAATTTAGTGTATTTAATCAAATTACCTGGATTAATGACCGTCTCTGCCATGACTGACGAACATGAAAATTTCCCTCAACCTCGCGAAGATGAATCGGGCGGGGTGTGCGTTTACACTTCTTGCTGTAGTATATGTCAGATCAAGCCTCGACCTGTTGAGGTTGTTCACATGCAATCAATGAATCATAGCTGTAGTCTGTTGCCATAATCTGTGGGGATCATAGCAATTGATGTCTTGGAACGAGACTAATGCAATCAATTTGCGTTGCTTAGGAAATGATTGCGACGTGTTGCTACTTTCACTTTCGGTCGCTGGTTTCGGTTCTGGCTGAGTTTCGATTGAAAACAGAAACCGTGCAAGATGGTTCAATATAACTAGGTCAATGGTGTGATCATAACGAGCAGACGACGGCCACACCGCCAGTCGGAGCGGCCAACTGGGTCTTACACAATGCGCTTCAGCTTAGCACAGATTCTCGGGCGAGGTCTGTATACCTCCCATTGGGCTCGCTGTAGTATGTCAGCTAGCTTCAGCTGTACTCTTATATACCTTCCAGGGGCGGATCCAGCCCCCCCCCCTCCCTAAAATTTGTTAGCAACTTTGCCACAAACCCTCTCGAGTCATCCAAATTCTTTTGAATCCGCACCTGCTGTAACTAGAAATTAATTTGCAACGAGCTTGCTAACCTCCAGTTTCTAGTCAATATCTTTTTATCATTGTTTTTATTTTTGTCTCATTTCTCCCTTGAGGAGACTGAATAAAATTATTAAAATTATTATTAATTTGTGGCTGTGAAATCATAACGCTTCTTTTGGGAAAGTTTAGCTCGGGGACAGTTTGAAGCAGCGGGCAAATCGGCAATATATATTGATTTTTCGCGATCCATAGATATCATTATGAGGCCGCGCGCTGGCGGACCTTTCTGAAAATAAGTTTCATACATTTTCTGCTGTCACACCTGTGTATTCTGATTACCACCCTCTGCTCCCTGCCAGCTGCTTGACTGAGAATTTTTTTTTTTTTTTTTTTTTTTTTTTTTTTTGGTGTGCACCTTTCATGATACCTTCTTATTAAATCTTTTTTGAAAATAAAGTGCTGTACATTTTCTGCATGAGTTGCATCACTGTCACTATCCAGTTTCCCACCCTTGACCGGCAATCTGTATGAACCCTTGTGACTTCAATCTTACTACAATTAAGAAAAGAAAGCACCTTTTACTTGAGTAAGCAATCAGTTATTAGTAAATCTGCTTCCATTTATTTGATCTGCCCCCCCCCCTAACAAAAAATCCTGGATCCGCCCCTGCCTTCTGCTTGTATCCACCGACAAATTTCTTCCTTTTACACTCATCTGTCATCTTTCACACCAAACACAGCTCATATGATGCACCTCAATTCTACGGCACTTACTGACTTAGCCCCCCCCCCTTCCCGTGTAAACGCTTTCGTTTGCCATCACTATAAGTAGTGTCTTTGTCGTGGTTACCCCTATCCCCAATTAAATTAATTTAAATGTTTACTTAGTTTCTCATTAATTTTGCCTGACCACCTGTGACACCAGATCTGATGCATTTACGATGTTGTAACATCACCTCACGTTGTGAGGTTGGGGCTGTAAAACGCCCGCACCCTTTAATTAATCCCCACCTGTGCTCGGTTTCCCCAATAAAAGAAAGTGTTCGTTGGAAATCGGGGAGTTCTCCGTCGACCAGCGGCCACTTCACGTATCCAGAGCAGTTCCATTGTCTAACGAGCAGTCTGGCAGACGACGCCACACCACAAAATGGGTATTACACAATGGAGCAGTTCGTCATTCCTTGGCTAGCCCAAAAGGCTGCCTACTTCAGGGACTGAATCGCGATGCTGGCCAATTAGAGAGAGAATGTGTGTCCTGCCCACCCCGGGCACGTGACATCTTGTGACCCCTCGTAACCATTATGTAGTGATGTACACTTATAACGGGAAAAATACAGTGTTGGCGGTTAGGCGGGACTTAGGCCTATTTTTTCTTCTTCGTGTTGATAATTGAAATTGTTAGTTGAAATACATGTATTACATGTAATCATGTATTAGTGATGATGTCTGTGATGTACACCGCAGATATTTCATAATGTCACCAATCCCTGCTCTATGATTAGTGGTAGCAAGCGCTCATCGCAATCATAACGACCAGTATCATACAGCACTCGACTGAATGTTTGACAGTAGCAAGTTCAGTTCAGAAGTGTTCAACAACTTCAGCAAATTCAGCTTGATTCGTGTATTGCAACATACAAAATGTTCAACTGGGTAATATTACCGTAATAATACCAGTATGACTCAGCTGCTTGGAGCAAAAGTAAAAATAACGAGGGCCATATTGATCATTTCTCAATAATTAAATCTACTACTCCCACGGGTGACGGAAAACAACAAAAAAGGGATATAATTTGATAAATTTCCGAGGGCTAAAATTTCCTGATACCGAGCATTATTTTTGTCATTCAACGAGCCATAATTGCTGAGGTTAAAGGTCAGGCAGAGGATTCCGCCATAGGTTTTCTCGCATGCTTAACACCCAGCAATAGATTTTAGTTGTTATATAATTTTTTCTTTCTTTTTATGTCATATTGCATGTATATGCGAAATAAATACTATATATCAAAGACACCAAAACGTTCCATGGATCATTAATTATAGAATGCTCAGCATTAAAAAATAAGAAAATATTATCCTCAAAAGTAGGCGTTTATCAGGTTTATTAGGGACTCAGCATAATAATATGAGATCTTTTAGTATGCAAGCCTGAGTCCATGATTGGGGATTAGTAAAACACATGCATTTACAGATAACACTGTTGTAGCACCGTAACACGTGTTCATGGCGCTGAACTAGCGCGAATGTGCGTTAATATCTCGACTTTTGCTGCTGCAACGAATATTCAGCTAATTTGCATAATTACGATAACATTATTCAGTGGCGGAAGTAGGTGTCTGGACTCTGGTGCAAAATTTCCGAGTGCGAATTCAGTGTTCATCTGTGTTGTTCATTGGAATTTGTGGATATAATTCTGCGATCCTCTCATATCTCTTCTGGACCATGCGTCCGAATATCGAATTCAATGAATGCCTCAAGGACTCGCCTCGCTTCAGGTTTGTTGCGCCTCTAGTTCAATGACTTCAAATCTATGATCTTTATTCTATCATCTATCAAGTATCATTCTATGGTAAATGTTACTTCACTTAATTTCTTGAATCATGAAGGAGTTAGTTTCTGTCACTATGAATCTGACTGAGGGAGATTCTGAGTGACAGACCAATTTCAATGAGGCCGGGACTGACTCTCAATAATTGTGTCTACAATCCTCAATTCTTATTCTATATTTCATTAAATTAATACTCAAACTCAAAAGTCAAACCATTCAAACTGAGTGACTGACCTGTCAGTCTTGTGACTGACTGAGTCATCGGGGATTCAGGGTCACTTGTTGAAATAAAAAATGAATCCAATTAATCATATAAAATTATCCAATATCATTATAATATCGTGAGCAATGATTGTGACAAAGGACAATGTCTTCAATTGACAATTTTCTTGAATCATGAATCATGAATGTAGTGAAAGTTGAGTAGCATGTCAGGTTGAACATGGTGGTGCTATAATTTTGAATTATTACTTTTGGTTTATTTATGTCTTTATGAGTAATTTAGTCAGTAGCAATCTAGTGCTGATGCTTCTGGTTGGTCTATTGATGTAATACTGTAGACTGTGGTGTAGCGTATTTTTATGTTACTTTTCAAAATTACAACTTGCTCCTATATCGGTCATTTTGCGTGGAGGGCTACCAGGCGGCGTCTTGTCGCACTGTAACTGAGTAGGGCAACGAGTATCTTCTGGTCATTCACGCATTCATTTTATGTTTTTTTTTTATCTATTCATTTAATTATATATCTATTTACTTACCATTTTGTTCTGTGACTGTTGTTTTTGGGAATGGGGGAGGGAAGTACCGGTAGGGCTTATTGTTTGGTTGGCTATTTCAGTTAAGTTTTTTTCAGTTATTACTGTATTATTTATGAAGATATCTTTAATTTTATAGAAATAGAAGATATATAAAAAGAGAAACTCGAACGTCAGATTGTAAGAATTCCGAAACAAATGCACTTTAATCCAGTCAACCCGAAGCTGAGGATGATCACCACACAACCGTACGTAACATTAAATGTAAATTATGGAGCCGCCGCCAATATGTACTAGCCGCCACTGATTGGTGCAGTCTACCAGGTGCTATTAGCCGATCACTATCAACAGCAGCTCTCAGCCGATTCAATCCAAATATTTTACATTCAGTATTATAATAAGTTATCATTTGTACAAGTCTTAATTGTGTTTATGGTAAATATTTATATAATTACCATCTGAGGAAATAGATTTTATTCAGTTTACTTCATTAAAATTAATTTAAGGATTTATGCCCATACATATACGAGGGTTGTCCCAAAGTATTTTGGAGTGACATAGGATGCACAGTATACTAGTACGTACTAGGGTTAATGTGAAATATTCATTGACAAGTACTATAGTAGATCACTAATTACTAGCTATATGTACATTATTGGTATGTACCTGACATTAGGCCTGCCATGTTTTGATTGATTGTTCTTTAACTATGCCGAACCCTCATTTTAGAATTCAGAGGCCAAAAATAATTTGTATTGGCCTCTTATAACACTTGGTTCATTACCTGATTACACTGTTTGCCTACATATACTGCTTTTGTTTGTCTGCAAAATTAGTGGAAATCTGTTAATTTTCAGGCAATTAGTTGAGCTATACATGTAACACAGATGTTGCCCAAAATTGCAAGTCGAGACATAAAAAACATGATTTTTTCATTCAAATTCTGATGCAACAACTCATTCGTTTTGCCATTCTCTTTCCTCTTCCAAAATGTTCCTCTATTTGTATCCTCTTCCCGCTGCATTTATTATTTGCTTGCAATTGCTTGCAAAAAAAAAGTTAATTGAACTTTGCTGGAGTTGCGTTTGGTTTAAATACTGCTTTTGAAGTTCACGAAACGCCCTAAACCTCTCAAACTTGAGTAAAGCGAGAGTGTAATTGAGTGGGACATAAAAGGATTTGGAAATCGATAATACAAAAACCATCGCCAAGCCGCTGCTAGCCGCCGATCACGATGCTGAGCCGATATCTCTGATTGGTGGAGCGGCTCAAGTAGCAAGCCGGTCATTTTTACTGCAGCCAGCTGATTCTGGCTAATTACAATCTGCTCCGGGGTCTAGGGAGGGGGTGGGGGGATGGGGTGCCTCACAACAATAGGAGCTAACAAGATCACACACAATGGTGCATAGATTTATAGATTGGTACGTACATCTAGCCTTGTGGTTAGTCTTGGATTTGAGATGCCAACCCCACGTTACAGCACTATGAATCATGAATCTTGCACCAAGATATTTGAGAAATTCCTGTCTTCAATGTGATCAGACTCAACATCATCAATATTTTCTTTTTACTGCAGTCTCAGTGGCTGTCCATCTGCGTTCCATTTATAGGCTAATAGGCAGAATAGCCCTATTAGTTATCACCAACAACAGTGGCAATGGATGCCTAGGATCATTGCAAACAGCGAATTGCTCAATTTATTTAGAGGCTGTCTTATAACTCTTATTTAGTGGTTAATTTAGGATGTCAATGTTGTTCAATTGGTTGTATTGGCGTTCATTCTATTTGTTCCGTTTCGAAGCATTTTTGTGGTTAAACACACAGGCTGCATGTGGTACGGCTTCTTCGTTGTCACTATTCACTGAGCGTAAGATTGGCTGTCATCTTAAATTCAAGTCGGACAATCCACGAAGAACGTATAATCTTTCTCAATGAAGCTCATTATCATATGACCCTTGACCTCCTCTCTTCCACTGCAATCATGAATTGATGGCATTTTCTTAAAATTATCAGAATTTAATAAATTTATTGGCTGAATTTCATCAATCATACATCTTTGAAAATGTACTTGCAAAGGCTATTGAGTGAATTTAAATCAATGTTGTTCTGCTGTGATGAATAATCCGCAGTGATTGACTCAATAAAAAGACAATTTATGCTTGAATCCTTGAACTAATATTTTTCTTTCCTCTCTGCAATTTGCCGAAATGCTGCAGACATTTGACAACCAAGGCCCTGAAGTCCCAAGGGATGTTTCCCAATTTGAAGCAACCGCTTGTTTAGATATTCCATAAAGCCATTAGGTAATGACGAGGCAGTAAACAGACAATGCACTCGCATGACCTTTCTCACACATTTTCCGGACCTCTGGCCAAGCACAATGGAATGGTCCTTTGGTGTTTACTGTGCTGTGCCAAATAGCGGTTGCTATGTTTGTAATTTGTTGCTGCAAACACCGGCTGCACATTGCAACATATTGCATCAATTAATGCATCAATTTTAAATCCTAAATCTAGTTGAATGGCTTCTCACATGAATTATCCTCAACCATTACTACTAATTTACTAGTACATCTATTTAGTTTGATCTGAGCATTTCAGTGACGACTGAAGGATTTCATAAGAAAAGGATGTTTTCGCATTTCCTCCCTGAACTGACACCAGGAAGGAAATAGCATATTTGTTATTTTTAATGGCTTCTTTGAAGTTCTTTTGCGTATTGGATTCGTCCTCAGCGTATTGGAAGTCTTCAGTGGGAATTGCATAATAGGGAATTACTCCATTGAACGAAGCTCTTGGATGCTATCCCCCTACCGGATCAGCCTCATCCTCCTGGATTACGGATCTCATGAATATTCATGAGGGTCGTGAACGGTATTGATCTCCTGGTCGTGGCTATTCAACTGGTGTATTTTTTTTTTTTTTTTTTCTGTGCAAATTGACCACGCGAACAGCAAGCGCTTTTATAAATAATATAGTTTGCAGAACAGTACTGGAGTTGGGGATTCCAGGAAGGGCAAACGGAAAAGAAAAATCTCATTTTGATTATTATCTTGGCTTTCTGTTCTCTCTCCCGGGTCATGTATTCATGTGAACGAGATTTCTCTCCGCGTCAACATCCATGTTTTGATTCCAAAAACATTGAAAAAAAAATTATCTCTGAGGTTCAAATCCCGAATATTTTTTCTTCTCTTGTCACTATAGTCGGCGCCATTTGTTTTATGGGTTATCTGCATCATGTCTTATGACTATTGTATTCTCATCTGATGCTCTAAACTTTCAACTCAAAGACCCCGCGAATCTCAAATTCAGCATTCGATTAAAGAAATTGTTGCATAATCTTATGACGATGAGTTATCACGATTGCAACCATGGCAGAGTGAGTGGGTCATGTTTACGCGTGTTACATAATCGCCTCTCTTTCTGCTGTTGTATCAAGAGAGCTCTGTGTTTGACTTTCGCTCTGTCTGCTCTGAGAGGAGGAGATAATGCTGCCAGTTTGATAAGCGTCGCTCTCTCCTCATTCAATCTTGTTGCTGCATCGACAGACACTTGGAGCCAACTCCTGATAAGAGGGTCTCTTTTTTTGTGTGTGTGCTACTTTCGCGGAGTACTACTACGTACTTCGGTGTTGCGCGTACGATCATGAATTTCCTATGTGCACAATGTATAAATATAGCAGTCTGTTGTACACGCCATCTCACCCATTGGGAGGCATTTAACTAATGAGTCATGACCGATTTTAGTTTATTTTAATAACCGTATGAATTACTATGAAACAGTTCTAACCGTTGTACAATGTATATGTATAATGATGCATTATGCAGACTTGTCTATGAATGAGTTGAATGTTACTGTATGTATGCCGAACTCATTTCCAATTGTGACATAATGGCTTCCTGATGATTGCGTAATTCTGCTATCAGTGCTTGCTGCATATGAACACACCAATTTTCCTGTCTGCAGCAGCAGGATTTTCGCACTTTTTTTCCTTCTTCCTCGTTCCAATCATCTCTCCCTGCTCCAGGGTTGTGCCTTATCAATATCTGATAAGATAATGATCAGATGCATTAATTACATTTTTTTCTTTCCAGAGCTTCCCTTGAGGAGGCCGAGGGGGACGTTGACCTACTGGAAGTGAAGTTGGATAAGGTCGGTTTTAGCTGTCGTTATTCTCTGCACCCAGCAAGTTCAAAGTTCACACCAGAGTTAAAAGCCCTTTTCCCCTTTCAGCTGGTGAAGGTTTGCAGCCAGATGATCGAAGTGGGCAAGGCATTCAGCAACGCCAACAGGTGAGCACTGATTAGTAAGAAACGGAGTAAGGCCAAGTGATGTGTCCGGCTGTCTATTGTAGCAAGGCAAAATGAGTGCATATGCTGAGAGGGTAGCAAACCTGAATTATCATTCTCTTCACACATGCAAAACAATACAAGTGCTTACACGCTGTGCAATGTGTATAACCTGAACTAGACTTCTCCACGATACCTGATCTGTCTTGTTTATGTTAGTTTTTATTACGCAACAGTGAATTTATCTTTTTTCCTTTTTTTTTTTTTATGTGTTTCCACAAAACAAAAGGTTGAATCATTCATTGCGAGAGTTTATAATTCATCAATCATTCTGTGGTTTATCCCTAGGTAGTTTATTTTGAGCCGCCCTGTAATTGAAAACACGTTATCCGTAGGTGATATATACACCTGGGAATGAACTGCCATGACCCCTTGCTACTTAACCTGACCCCAAAATATGAATGCATGTTGTTTATGCAATGTTTCTATGGTAACCAACAGTGCTTTCATCGTTGGTGCGAGGGATGTCGCGGAGCTCTTCAAAGATGAAGACCTTTTATCGGTGAGCATTCTTCACTCTTGACCTCTTGAGTAGCGCCAGCTGGGATGGGCTGCCTGCTCGCAATCATAACGTACTTCATAATCATAGCGCACTTCTTTTAACTCTTGATTTCTCATCTTGATAACAACACGTTCAGATATTAGATAACCCTTGTGATTGTATGATTGATAACGTTTAACAGATGAATCAACTAAAATGTGTTGAAATTTGTTTTAATTTGTTTTAATTTGGTAGGCGATTAAATTAATCACAGTTTGATTCATGTCATTTACGTGTGTACTGGGGTATCAGGTTTTTGAATCTGAGATATTCTGAACTGTTTAACAAGTGCTGTGCTTTGCGTTGGCGGGATATGCATGTTCACAATCGCTGTTTAACTTGCAGGAGGATCAGTCTGTGGCCGTAAGTATCCATGCATGCGTTCTTTTGCTGCATGCTCCGTTTAGCAATGAAATGTTTGATTTTGAAGTAGGAATTTCTGTTGGTTATATTGCAGTTATACAATGTATAGTTTTACTCATGTTTTGTGTAACTCTTGAGAATCTGACCATCTTTTACCTTTTGATACTGAATTATTTAATTATGCAACGGATAAATTATTCGATTCTGGCCAAGGGGACAGGTGTAATTGGATTTATTGGATATTTTGTCAGATTCGTTGGATTTTGACTTTATGTTATTTTATTATTTTATTATTTTTGTTTCTGAATTATTTACTATTGAGTGCATGGTGAACTATAATTTCATTCTATATATATATATATATATTTGAATTATTTTATAATTTTTTTCCAAGTTTGTCAATTGTTTCAAAACTATTACGATCAATTGTAAACAGAAGCAGCTTGCGTCTTATAATAGCTTCCTTTGCTGGTTCAATCAATACTTTATTGATCTGTTGTTATTTTAGGCTGCGCTCGCAAAGTTCACGAATATGTTGGCGGAGCTTCAGAAGTATAACAACGTAGGACGAATCAGTCGCACAAACCCTTCACGCCTCACAAACTTTTTATCTGCAGATTTTATTGGACCAAGCGCACAGGTCCATCTGCAAAAATCTGCAAAGTTTTATAAAAACGTAAGTTTTTCTTTGAAGGAGAAAATAACTGTGATTTTTTTTTCTCTGAATATTTGATATAATTTTACAGGGAAATACGCAAAGTGAAAGAAACTCGAAAACATTTTGAGAAGATTTCTGACGATCTCGATAACGCGCTCGTCCGGAATGCACAGGCCCCACGAAGCAAACCGCTGGAGTGCGAAGAGGCGAACAATGTTTTGACGGCAATGAACTCATGCTTCACTCACGTCTCCCTCGATTATGTCTTCCAGGTGCCGGCTTAGCTTTTGCGATATTTCGTTTTTATCGTTATTTTAATTCGCAGATTAACGTTCTGCACTCACGGAAACGATTTGATGTTCTTGACACCGTGAGTTATTTCCCTTGAACGATTATAACATGTTCGTAAGGTCTGTTCAGTGGGCGGGTGAGAAATGAAATATTATTAAGATTGAAATAGCGAGAGTGAACCCTTTGTATCGCATGAATTATGTGCAATGAAATAACAATAAGGATCAATATATCAAAATATTGATATGCAAATTAAAAAAAGGACTGAAAAGTTGTTAATCATAGCAGAATTTTAACAAAAATACGAGTGCAATAAAGAATGAAAAGTTTTTTATTTTGTTAATTTGGTTGCGTTGCAGATGCTAGCGTTCATGCATGCCCAAAATGCGTATTTCCACCAGGGATCTGATCTGTTTGAGGACATGGAACCATACTTCAAAAGGGTCGCCACTCAGGTCACCTGATTCTCTGCTCAGTCAAATTTATTTCCTCAACTGTCAATTATCAGATTGAGGATTTGAACTCCAAAGGCGCCATTGACCAACGGAACATGGAGCAGAAGCACACGCAGGTCCAGCAGAAGGTGCGTTATGATTCAGCTCATGATTCAGTGCGTTATGATTTCATCGTTGAGTGCGTTATGGTGTTATGATTGAGTGCGTTATGATTCCTGCGTGTGCGATTTTCGACTTTTCGATGCGGAGTAATCCTGACTGACATGATGCTAATGGATTTATCACTCCCGAGTACTTGAACTACTTAAATACAAGTGCATAATAATCCTTAAATAACTTGTGTTTATTTAATTCAACCTGCAGGAAGCAGTTCTCAAATTGCTAATTTCAGATGTGCATGGCTCAGAAGATAAATAATTTTCGTGTAAAACTTGACGACATAAATGAATTGCTTCATCATGTCATTCATCATATTAGTCATGCTACTCAGTTTTCTAAATTATGCTCACTCAACCTAAACACAAACAAACTAAACGTGTTTCTCTTCTGGCTCAACTCAAGTAAGAAAGTGCGTTCAGTTTTCGTAATTTTATACATGTATCAATATTTGAGCTGTGAGTTGGCAGGCACACGCCAATGAGCGAGAGAGATGAAATGTTAAGACGAGAAAATATGATTTAAACATGCATTGCAGGCTTTCTGGTATTCATTTGCATTATAGTCTTATGCTAATCTGCTCTAATCAGTACTTTGAGGGCACCGAATAGCTCAGTCGATTTGACCGGTTGACTGCAATCCTATGCCGATCGTGGGGGTCGAGGTTCCGGGTTCGAGACTCGATCAGGCCATGGGCGTTATGATTGTGAATTATAATTGTAATTCGTTATAATTATAATTCTTCAGTGACTCTGCAGTGCGTAACAAGGCCGGGTGCTGTGTTCTACTGTCTATGATGGTATGCAGGATAAAGAACCATTGGGATTTATCGATAAGAGTAGGGGGAAACCCCGGTCCCGGGCCTTCTGTTCTGGCGCCCGTATCATCCGAATGGGTTGGATGGAGCCGTAAAACCCCACCATATAACCATTACTTCAGTCTGGAACCAAGTCAAACCAGCATGTAATGTAAATTTATCACTGCCCCATTCCGTAAGAATGTTGCCTCATCTATGCTTCACTTAGCGGCGCCACGCTAAGCCGTGCGTTGCTTCACTTAGCGGCGCCACGCTAAGCCGTGCGTTGCTTCACTTGCGGCGCCACGCTAAGCCGTGCGTTGCTTCGCCTGCAGCGAAATCAACAACATCGTCGACGGGAGACGACGTCAGTGCTGTCGACATCGTTGCTCCCCCTTCTGATGAATGGATCGTTCGTTCCATTTCAGCGTTCGTTGACCTCTTGGCGATCTATCGCATACGATCGGCGGGTCTTAATGTCAATACAGGAATTGCCTTTTAGCTTAAATCACACGCGCATCCCCCCCGTCGGCGGGGAATTCCCTCCATTCACCAAAAAAAAAAAAAAAAAAAAAAAAAAAAGAAAGGGCGCCGATTCTTCCGTCTTTGTCGATTTCGCACAAAGCAAACGTTGAAATTCGCAAGTGTGAGATTGTCTATTGCGCTCTTTATGTTTAAGTGTGTTTCTCCTTATTTTTCTGTTCCACGTGTTTTGCCAGTCAAATTGCGGCTGTATGTATATAGGTCAAAAATGAATAATTGACCTAATAACTCTCAACGCTTCAATTCACAATTACTATAAATATACACGAACATTACAAAACTACTGGCATTGCTGTCGAGCATAATATGAGTAAAATCGAAAGTCTTCCCATGCCTCGATGTTCGTACAGGTCAAGCGGTCATCTTTTGATGACCACTTGTAGCCCTCGTCCAAGTGTATCATCCATCGTCGCTTGCCTGCGTGCGTTCATTTCTTGTTCTCGCCTGATGATCGCTGTCGTCGTTCTCTTAAGCGATTCCCTCTCTACAAGTGCCTCCTGTATACTTCGCCCTGTTCGACCAGATCTTCAGTGCAAGGTTAAACACATCTATAATCTGCTCACCGCATTCTTTGCCTTGAGAACACTTTGCCCTTTTAGCTCGTGCAGCGATGACGTCGCGTGCAAGTTTCGTTCTGGTTTTAATGGATTTTGGTGAATAAATACAGATGAATGAGAGCTCTGTTTTCAAAAGTCAAATCAACATGAAGAGGAGGATTAGAGTTCGTCATCCCCGCTCATAGACACCTCCTTACCCCGGTCTATTCGCCTCCCGAACCCCTTCCCTCGCTCTGCTTTCTTCCCCTTTCCTTTCTCCTTCCCCTTTCCTTTCTCCTTCCTGGCCCTTTTCAGCGTGTCATTTGGGTGACCCAGATCAATGTTGATTTGGGGCCGCTGTGTTGTCCTGGGCAGTCGTAGGTCTTGCACGACCAGCTCTGCGACACGGCGACCCTTGAGTCTGCGCGGGGAGGCGCAGGTCATGAGATGACCCTCGAAGAAGCTCACAGTTCGGTTGCGCATCCAGAGAGCCAAGGGCAGGATGCGCATGTCGCAGTGCCACGGGTTGTTGCTCAGCTTCACAGAGTTCAACTTCTGAAGGAAAGCCGGGATTGCCTCTGGCAGCACGCGCAGACTGGTGTTCATGAGGTTTAGGTCCTCCAGGCCTCCCATGTACTGCGGTTGCTCGAGGAGGCGACGCGCGAGGCTAGGGCTGCTGGCGGCGTCCAGGAACAGCAGTGCTGGGGTGTCCTGCAATGCTTCAGGCAGAATCTGCGCTGGCGTCGACACGTGGCTCAGTTGCAGGATGGTCAGAGCGGTCAGCCCGTGCAGGCTGAAGTGGCCCAGTTCGAGCAGAGGGTTGTGCGACACGTCCAAACTCTGCAGCTGCACGTTGTCAGCGAAGGTCATCGGCTCCAAGATGCGGATGCGGTTGTGGCTGAGGTCGAGGCTTTTCAGCTGCTCAAGACCTCGCAGCGCGCGGCTGTCCACGGTTTCAATGCGGTTGTGAGATAAACTCAGATGCTGCAGCTGAGTGCATCTCGACAGCTGATATCGACGCAATGCGGTCACGTTGTTGAATGTCATGTATAGGGCGTGCAGGGTGCGTGGCAGTTGGGTTGGGATGTCGCCGAGACGGTTGCTGCCCAGGTACAGCGCATGCAGCTGCGCCAGGTGTCGCAACGCTCCGTCCTCGATGTGTTTGATTGCGTTGCTGGAGAGCACCAGCAGCCGGATGTGCTTGGTTCCCGCGAAGGCGTCGCGTGCGATGTGCTTGATGTTGTTCTCGGTGAGGCGCATGTCGTTGATGCTGTGTGGCATCCCTGTCACCATTCGCTGTAGATCGCAGTTGGTCAGGTCGATCAGCTCCAGCGGCTGCGACAGACTGAGTTCTATTTGACCGAGGTCTTTCAGGGGGTTGTCGCGCAGGACGAGGAAGCGCAGCAGGGGCAGGTTGCGGAAGGCACGTTTGTCGACGCTCTGCAGTTGGTTGGCGCTGAGGTCAATGGCCTGCAGGAGGGCGTTGCGTCGGAACGTCCTCTCCGTCAGCAGGCGTAGTTTGTTCTTGGCGACGTTCAGGATCTGCAGATGCACGCACGGCGCCAGGACCTGCTCAATACTCCTCAGCCGGTTGCCCCTCAGCGACAACACCTGCAGCTGCGACAGTCCTCTCAGAGCGCCCGGCGGCAGGAAGCGAATCGAGTTTTCACCCAAACTGAGGGCCCTGAGTCGCGTCATGTCCTTCAGCGCCCCCGACTCGACGTACTCCAAGCGATTGTCTTTCAGCATCATGTGCTGCACGTGACTGATGTTACGGAACTGCTTGCGTGTCAATCGCTTCACTCGGTTCTTGTTCAAACTGAGCGTGACCACGTGCGCCGGGATCCTTTCCGGTGGCGCGCGCAGCCGGAGTCCGTCGCAGTAGGCGCGCTTCAGGACACAGACGCACGGCTTGGAGCAGTCGTCGTCCGACGCATGCGCGTGGAGGGCCACGACGAGCAAGACGAGGAAACAACGAGGTTCGAGGACAGACCTCGTCATGACTGCAGGTGACGATCGAGGTCGCTCATTGCTGACGCGGCTGCTTCGATGCGAGCTGCGGAGGAAAAAAATGAAAATTGAAAGTTTTCGCATTCCTGCTGTTCAATGCTGGGAGGAACAAAGCTTGAGATCACTTGGTTCCATGCAGTTATGCAACCCGATCCGTGCATCTGTTTGCTTTCCCCAATCGCGACGCCCTTGGCTTGTTTTCTTACTGGCGATGACGTAATTGCAGATTCGCAGATGCTTATTTCTCCCCGATACACTCAAACTTTATGGTGATCAATTCGCTTAAATTGAATTATGCAATAAAGCACACGGTGCGTGTGTGTTATGACCCATTCATTCGAGACCTGCACTTCGTCTGTTATCCGTCAAATGCGTAACTCCAGACACTGTCGCGACTTGAATTATTGCTCTTCGCGTATCTTGAAATTTAATTCAAGACTTCTTCTCGCACGTATCTGTCACTCGAGAAATCTTCAACGCACATTATGAAAACTGAATGCGCCTTAATTGAGGTAACACGCCCTACCTGTGTTTGCCATGTCCTCTCTGGCGGAGGTCCCTCAACGGAGGTCACAATGTAAATGTTCTGTCTGCTGGCTCTCAGCAGATCCATGCTTCTTTATATACTCCGCGATGTTGCTTTTTTTTTTTCCTCATTCAGCTCTCTCGTCTTTCGCCGTTTCAAAACAAAGCCTTTCCTGCTTTTCTTTAGCGAAGTGCCTGGTCATAAAAAGAGCATCCTTAGTGGAAGTGGGGCTGCAATTATTCCGATGTTACGCCCAATAACAAATAAATATTTATGGCTCTCAGATTGAAATATTGTTTATTCGTTGAAGGAATCGCCAAAATCAAGTAACGTGTTGTTGGTTCATTATTTTGTGCATTTTGTTTTTTTATTATTTACTGGTATTTATCGCACAATTTTAGAAGCTCGTGTGTATTGTATACAAATTATTATCTTTTCTTCAGTTATGCTGACATGTTTTAATTTTAGGCTGGAAGCTGTAAGGAAAAAAACAAAAATGCTTGTACTACGGCGCGTTTCCCACGATTTTTATGTGTTTCGGATTGGAATAAAGTTGAAAAATAAAACTGAATGGGACATTGCCCCCTGGTGACAGTCCCTGGGGATCGGAAGGGGGTGCACTCAGTGACCCCTTCGTTCCACAATCAGAAGCAGATAAAAATCACAACTCACGAATGCACAGCGAAACATGATCGTCGCTTGTGTTCGAGTTATGCGATCAGCCAAGATCAAACGAACTCGTGTTCTCTTCGATTTATGTCACATTTTCGCCTTTTTCTTCTTTCAGCGATTCGATTTGAGGAGAGCCTTCAACTCTTCGGTATAAAATTGTGAAAATATTTCTGTTGTAAATTTGCTTCAATGGGCGCGGGCGGCATTAGTTCTGTTTTTCGTTCCTGATCTCTTGAATTTTCCGCTCGTTGTGATAAATAACACCCCCATGCATTTCACTATGATTTCAGTTTTAACCTATATTCAGAATATTCTATAGCGTATAAAACATAGCACTTCTAATTTGGCCCTCTGCCAAATTTGAATTCAAGTGCCTTTGTAATTATTATGAGTATCTACTATTTCAGCATTTTAAGTTCACACGTCGCTGAGTCGGATCTTTTCAACGTTACTCATTTTTCTAGGAATTGAAAGCGACACAACAAATATCTTGTCATTCATATCACAAACTCTATATTTCAACATATATTCAACTATCTTGCTCAATAACAACCCAAAAACGATCGAGAATGATTTTGTTTTTTCTTAAATCGAGGGTTGGTCGTTTTATTTGGGTATTTTTATTTGGTGACGGGAGTTGAATTTCGTTTATTTTTCTCTTTTCATTACTTCTATTAGAATTTAGTGAATGATCTTGAAACAGAGCATTGTATTCTTTGCGTTCTTTCATCTTCTGCTAGATGGGGCATTAAATCTCTTTTCTATTTTATGCTGTTAGTTCTGTCTTTGTGCAGCAGCGATAATGCCACTTGAACATATAAAAACACACGACGTATTGCATAATTAATTTTGGTATTTTTAGTATCAGCTCTTTTTTTTTTTTTTTTTTTTTTTTTAATATAGAATAAACAACGATGAACCGATAAAATGACACATTTATACAAGCACGAAGTTTGTACAAAACTGTTTGCATTTTACAAGTGTCGAGAAATATTATTCCGTGTTGCGTAACGACTAAACGCCGGAAATTCTGCTGGCGCAGTCTGAACTGATTCCGAATTCGAAAAGCGCTAAACATATACTTGAACCAGTCGTAATGATGCTGTTGATAATGGATGTGGGTCCTTTGTGATTCACAGTGCCATCCCATGAATGGGGTCGACCAAAACCTTGAGGCTTCGGAGGACTCAACGCCGCTCCGCATGGAGGGGTATCTCTTTAAACGGACGTCGAACGCCTTCAAGACCTGGGTCAGGTAAGCGCCATTTTGTGTCCATTTTCGCGCTAGGCATTCGTACTTTTGTCATTGATTGTGCTTCTTTTTCTCTTATTCTCCTCCGCGGCGCATGCTCTTCACTACATCAGACCTAACACTCGCATGGAACGGTACAAAACATTTCTTAATCGCACGTCTAGTTTTGGTGTTATATTTATTTCGGTTGCACGCAGGACGAGTCTTTGGTCTTCACTGGTTCCCCTGCTCGTAGCGCCGGGGACCAGTGAAGTCTTCGGTCTTGCATTTGTAAGGGAGCATTCATTATCTTAAAATTGTTATCGCTTTTGGCGGGAAACGAACGCCAACACCCTACTCTTGATCGTTATCTACTAGTATTTGATGGAAGAGCCGCGCTGATCTAATTATTCACGCATACATCCCTACTTCAGTACTTCTTCCTACGCCTGGACGTCATCGTCGGCTGTTTTTTGTTCTCAAGTAATTAGGTCACGAACGCGGGTGCGTTATGATTATGCTGTTGCCGCTGTACAACATTAGAAATGTCTTATGATTAGCGTCATTATGATTTCACTGGTCTTGAATCCCATGTTGATAATTTAAATAATAATAGTAAAATATCTCCTCTTTGTCCCTGCATCGATAAATCAATGTTTTTTTTAAGACGAGTCAGAAATTAATTCATGGCATACTGGTATTCGGTGTCATTTTGTGATTTTGTTTAGTGATTTGCATACTACCGTTATTTCATTCGTTCTTTATGTTTTTTTTTTTTCATGAGATTGCTGCTTCACTCTTCTGGCGCCTTTTTTGTGTTCTCTAAAAGTGAACATTTCCAGGTTGTTAGTGCCGGTATTTCCTTGTAAATTAAAAACTGAAAATATTGTCCATTTATGTGGAACTAAAACCCCATGGAAATAATGTTTTATGCCTGAACTGTTAATAACCTGGAAAGAAATCAGCTTAAAAATTCATGGATCTTATATAAAATTATTGTTTATATATTGCTACAAATGTTCATATATACATTATAGCATTATAGGTACCGGTTTTTTTTTAGTCATCGCATAGGAATTTGGTCGAATCCCACTCTTGGCATTTAACTCATGATCTGAGGGGTTCCTTCAAATCAAGTATTGAACCATGTCATCTACTGTCCATATTTTCTAAAGTTATTGAACAAAAAAAAAAGAGGGTTTCTCTGTGAAATATTGTCCTGTTCTGATCGATAATTCCGATAATTTTATTCTTTAAAATATGAATAGACATTTAATAAGAATTATTAAATCATCTCCGTCCATATATAAGTATTCTTTGTGCCTGCATATATAGTGGACCATGCTTTTTCTGGCGATTTCCCACTTGAAGGTCACCTGACGATCGTTTTCTCTTTAATCAGACGCTGGTTCACGGTACAGAATAACCAACTGGTTTATCGCAAGCGCAGCAGAGACTCCGTGACCATCATGGAGGATGACCTCCGCCTGTGCACCGTCAGACTGGTGTCAGACGTCGACCGGCGCTTCTGCTTTGAGGTGCTGTCACCCTCAAGGTCAGTCTTTAGTCGTCATGCCCAATATGATAATCACGCGTAACACAGGAGCCACATACTGCAAGCGGATTCCGATCAGGAGTGCGTTGAGTGGGTGGCGGCCATCCAGAGAGGAGTGTCGCACGCTTACAACGAGCGCAGCGACTCTTGCGCTGAGAAACCGGTGACGTCAAACGCAGCTGATGTGGACGCTCAGTCAAGCAGCAGCAGCGACGTCGAGCAACAGACGAGTAAACCGCGCAACAAGTGAGTCATAGCGCCTGTGAATTGCGTTGAGAGAGAGTCGTGTGTTCTGCAGGCGGCTCGAGATGTTACTCGCAGTGCCTGGCAATGACAAGTGCTGCGATTGCGGTTCTCCCGATCCACGCTGGTCCAGCATCAACCTGGGAATCACTCTGTGTATCGAGTGCTCCGGAATCCATCGCAGCTTCGGAGTTCAGGTGTCAAAGGTCAGGTCAATGACCTTGGATTCCTGGGAGCCAGAGCTTGTGAAGGTCATGCTGGAATTGGGAAACACTGCCGTCAACCGAGTGTATGAGCACGATGTGGATGAGAGCGTGCACACCAGAGCCACACCCCACTGCGCCAGGTAGGAATTCATTCCGCTGACGCAGTTATCAGCGTTTGCGATTGCAGGGACGTACGAGAGTCTTGGATTCGTGCCAAATACATGCAGAAGGCCTTCCTGCGCAAACTCCTCGTTCCGGATTCACAGAATTCACCCGCAAAGAGATGGAGTGTGCAGAAGCCGAAAAGGCGGACAGCAGAAGATGGCACTGGTGAGTGGTTACTCTGCTCAACCCTCCTCTGCTACGTCTGACGTTTCACAGCTGAGGAACCCAGCGCCTCACAAGATGAAGAAAGCGCCGCACAAGATGTCATCGTGTTTGGCTCAGAGGTCGTTGCTCCCGGTGAGCGCAGGTTTGACCCCTGACCTTTACAACATTCATAATTTGCAGAAGTTGACTTGGAAGAATCGGTTGAATCGGACACCGAGAGTGAAATGGACGCGCAGTCGACCACATCAACGGAGGATCTCACCAAACTGCAGCCCAACTTTTTGCTCTACAAAGCGGTGCAGGCGCGCAACCTGGCCGTCATGATGGAGGCCTTGGCGCTCGGGGCTGACCCCAATTGGCGCAACCCGGACGAGCACGGCACCACTCCTCTGATCCAAGCCGTGTCTGCCGGCTGCATGGCCCCCACAGAGTTCCTCCTGCTCAACGCCACCAAGGTCAACGTGAAGGACGATCGAGGACAGTCTCCGCTGCATCACGCCACACTGCATGGCCACACTGGGTAGGCGTATAACCATTGTATAACCATTGTATAACCACTGTATAACCACCCAACAGGCAGGTTTGTCAGTTGCTGAAGAGGAGCGCCAATCAACATGCAGTGGATGAAAACGGCCAGGTGATGGCTCTCTTTTGAATCTCAGTCTGTTAATGTTTTCATCTTTAGGACGCCCTGGCCATCGCTGTTAGTACCGCCAATGCAGATATCGTTACACTGTAGGTTTTGTATTACCCTATGAATATTATGTGGCTATATATTTATTCAACGTAGCTTACGGTTGTCCAAGTTGAACGAAGAGATGAAGGAAGTGGAAGGCATTTACGGAACATCTGGTGGTTGTCATCATTGGTTTACCATAGCAGAAATTATTTTATTTCTTTTTCAGGCGATGAAACTTTTAACGAGGTTTTCAGAGATTTCACGAACATGGCAAACAACGCACCTGAGAAACTGCAACGTAACAAATAGTGTTCACAATTACTGGTGTAAAAATTTATAATAATATTTATCATAAAATGTACACCTGCATAATGATGCTTTTCCCCTCCGATGAAATGAATATCCTTTTTTACATGGCAGCGTTTTTATCATTTCATTCTCAAAAACTGCTCAGAATTTTAAATTTTTGTTTTTCCATTTCTTGTTTTCTTCACCAGTATTACCCTCTCGTGTTTTTGTCACCATCGCATCATTAATTATGCAACAACTGAAATAATTTAGAATCCCTTTTATATCGAGTTAAATGCGTGTCTCCCATTTGCGATTATCTTTTTCTCAGTGACTCTAGTCTTTCTTATTAAAACGAACAAACAAAAATCTTCATTTTTTTTTTTTTCAGCACCATGAATATTCATTAAGTGATACTCATATGTTACTGATTATTATACTTATTATTATTATACTTATTATTACTTTTAAACCATTTTGCTTCATTCATTTCACAGAGGAACCATCACATCTCATGCAAACACAATGGCCGCCTGTTTTCAGTGCCAAGGTGAATGGCATCTTTTATTACCTGTGCATAACGATGTCATTTTATATCCAGATCAACCTAATTATAATAATTAATTATTGATGTTGATATATTTTTATGTGGTCATAGCGCTATCTCCATGCCATTTTTCATAGTTTTTGCTTTTGAGTGTGTCAAACGAATGTCTCCTTGCAATGTACAGTGTACATTATCTATATTATGCACTATTCGTGTACATACGCATGTGTTAGTGCCAATAAATTTATTGAGTTGTAAGTTTTTGTGTTCTGACCAAACGACACGCCACGTGCACGCCAACCAGGAAAGATGGCCACCGCTCGGCAATCCTGTGATGATGTCGAAAATAATTCGTTCCTTGCAACGACCATCCGCGGATTTCTCGTGAGATCTCGTCAAATAGTCTTCAAACTTTTCTGCTGTTGAATTCCTCGATGTGTCATGACAACGGGATAGCAAGAATATGTAGTTTATTTGTAGCAGAGCACAATGGATTGAAGGAAAACTCAACCTTACTTGTGATCATTATTTTGTTGGTCACGGAGATCGTCATCCAAGACTGATATGGAGAGGAAAATCTGCTCGAAGGTGAATTGGTGAAATCAAACGCGAAACTATTCTGGAAGTACATGAAATCTAGAAGTGAAAATGGAGACTGGAAACGTAATTTAGCATGGCGAGCACAGATCAGCGAACAAACAACTTCATTCTTCTCATCAGTATTCACAGTCGAACTTTATGAACCTCTCCGAAATTAACGCTGTTTCTTTTTGGTCAGTTATAGGCCAAAGTGTTTTAGGTGGTCACTGAATGAATTGACCAAACATTCGTCCTCGTGCTTGGTTGAACAACTATTGGGACGAGCGTAGAGGGTCGATTGCGTCGTTCTCACAAGATCATGCATGGATCAGGTCTGGAATAGGACAGAAAAAAATTCGTGTGTACGAAATGAACGATTTTTTTTTTCTTTTCTTTTCTTCATTTCTTGACATAATATTACGTAGAAATTAATGGTATCTCGTGCGCACGAATTATATCGCTCGGGTGCACAATCGAGCTATTTGGTCTCGAGGGCACTGATAAAAAAGAAATCTGAAATCCTATAGCATTCCCTATGAATGAAACGATCAATGGACGCAGACCACGTTGAATTGCAAATCCTGTGCATTCAAGACATTGGTCAGAACGAGCACAGCTATAGGTTGAGGCATGCTGGCCCATTCGTTGCCCATAAGAAGGCCGTCAGTGATCGAACACCTGACGGACGCGGCGCCTGCAGACGAAGCAGCCACGCACATGACTCCAGACCATCTGCCGCTGCGTCGCAACGACGATTGATATGTGAGCCTTCTTCCTTGGTGCCATAAGGGGTCAGAATCATTCCCCAGTTTGTGTGTGGAGACCGTAAGTTTTACTCGATGGATAATCTCACTTCTTCCCATGTGAGTACCAACAACACGTTAGATGACCACGGAGCCAGTCTCTTTCAGTTGATTCCGATCTGTGTGTTGATGCCGTTGAGTGTGGCGTCCAACTTACTCCTCATGACCACCATTGCTCGCTGTCGACATTTACACACCACCAGCAACGCTCTGCTCTTCTTCCTTGGCCTGGTCGATCTGTTCTTCGCCCTCCTCGTCCTGCCGCCGTGGGCGGTCTCTCTCTGGCGTCGACATCTACCGCCCGTCTTGTGCAAATCCGTCGCTTTCATCACGATGTTTCTCTTCCTGGAGTCCATTTCGACCATCGCATGCATCGCCTTGGATCGTTACCTGCGCATCTGCCACCCAATGCACTATCAGCAAATGGTCACGAAGCAGCGGGCAGCGGCGGTCATTTCGCTCACTCTGGTGCAGGCGGGCTTACTGTCCACAGCCCCGCTGATTAACTTCGGTCGCTACACCTTTCAGCCTTCCTCACTGCTCATCTGCTCCTCTCAGTTTGCTGGTCAGAAAGGCTTCTCCTCTGTCGTCCTGGCGACCACCATCCTGCCATCCTTTCTCATCATCGTTGTGAGTTACTGGAAGATCTTCCGAGTCGCCCGTCGCCAGGCACGCCGTATCGCAGACATCAGCAGCATCGCGGTACAGCGACCTCCGCCTGTTCTGCTTGTCAACCCCGCTCCCGCCCAACCCCACTCACGACGTATCTCAACCAGTTCGTCGAACTCAAGCATCTCCCTGCCCCACGCTGATGATGACGCAGCGTCCTTCGCGTCGTCCATCATGAGGGCGTGGAACGACTTCAAGCGGACGGCGTCTCAGACTGGAACCCACACTCGCCTGCTGTGGCGCCGCGCTGTGGGCGGAATCAGCCACTCGCTGAAGGTGAACCGATCGCTGAAGACCGTGTTGACTGTCATCGTGTGCTTCTTCACCTGCTGGCTGCCCTACATCACCCAACTCACCTACCTCTCCTTCCGCTCCTCTCACGTCCGCTACAGCGTCGAATACGTCGTCACGTTCCTCGCCCTGAGCAGCAGCATCGTGAACCCTTTGAGTTGCGCGTTGATCAACAAGGACTACAGAAGAGCGCTTCTGCTCTCGCTCGGAATCGGGCGGACGAAGAGGGAAGAGGAGATCATGCGCAGGGTGGTCTTCGCCCTGACTCCATCCAGGGTTCCATCCGAGGCCGCGATTCGTTTGGCTCGTGTAATGTCCGTCAGGGAACCGGTCGAGAGCTATCACGAACTCCCCTCGGCCTGATCAAATGTCCATTTCGACTCCTATCAAATGGTTCATATCAAACTATAGCTCAACTGTGGTGCGCTCACTATTCTAGGGAATTATTGTCTCTCATGTATTTGGAATGTTATATAACTATTTATAGAAATAATAAAATTTAATCATTGTACCCCAATTCGCATCTGTATCAAATCAGGCGAGCTGTTATCACGGCATTGTTGAAAAACAAACAAAAAACAACAACAGTTAAAGGGATGGGGAACAGAATTTTAAGTGATGTTCTATTGACCCATAGCACCAATTGATAGCATTCCGTGCCAAAAACACCATGCCTGGATGCAAGTGTAAGGAAATAATCCATTCCGAATATCGGGGTTAGCATTGTGCCTATGGGAGAATGGCTTCCATTACGAAGTATAGGAGGCAAACGTTAGCTGAAGGCTTGCCGTGATTGGTCCCGTTCCCCTCGTGAAGCTATCGATTTCAGCCAATCAGAGCAGATCATCTTCGCCATAAAAGGACATCTCTGTTGTTTACGAAACGAAAGCGTATGCGTGGTGCACTCTGGCTGACCTTTTTACTGTTTCAGGATGAGAAACATGGTAGGTAGGTAGAAAATCGCTTGTTAAAATAAGAAAAATAGCGAAAAAAAAAATTTTCGCGCCTGACTCGTGGCAAAATGATTATTCTAACTATTTCCGAAAAGAAAATAAAAAAATATCCAGGGGTTTAGTCGCAGGACACGCTGATATGACGAGGCCCATTGTAAAAGACGGGGAACTCTGTGTTTCATCACAGCTCCTGACGTCACGCCTAATTAGCAATATATCTCCCGCGAAATCGTTAGGGATGATATTCCTTGTGTGGGCCAGGCAAAGGAATCATTTTTGGTGCATCAAATAACGACTCAAAGTCCATTTTTAACCAGTTCTCCCTCCCTTTAATGTTGTTACGTTCGCTTTCGTTAGCATCACGGGAACAAAGGAAACACACACAGAGCACATTGTCACGCATTGCATGACATTGACAGTGCGTGTCAATCAGAAAAAGTACTTCGGGTTCTGATTTGACGAAGGGTGATGTTCATCATGAAACGCTGCATGGCCCTTGATTGGCACTCTCTGCCTCTTCAGACATTTCCATCTCGCCACCCTCCGGGTATTCATGTCGAAACAGACATATTGTGTTGTATATGACCGCTCTCCGGCTATGCTTATAGTATAGAGCGAGTTGCTAGCTATATGCTGTAGGAATACTAATATTGGCGAGGGATTTAATTTGGTGAATTTAAAATATCGCCAAGTTCAATATCGCCAATACATAAGGAAAAATAGTTTGCTTTAGCAGTATCATTGTCTAAAGTTCGTGATTCGCCAAAATTATTATAGCCAATGTAACCGAAATAAAGAGAACGACAAATATTATTTTCGCCAATATCAGATATGAGATTCCGCTTCCGAATGGCGATCAACGGGAGAGTACTTTGTTCTTTTTGGTCCGGCAAGCGCACGGGGTATGTAGACACGTCATGAGTTTCTAATGGAAATGCATTAAAACGGTAAAAATAATCTACTTGAAAGAAAAGAAAAAGAAACAAAAAATAATTTATACATAAAAGAAAAAAAAAGAAAAAAAAAAAAATGTACATAAAATATCCCAACCTGGGCAAACAACCTTAAAGCAGAACAATTAAAGTACCTTGAATGCCATACCTACATACGCCATATATTCAGTATCCTACCATTTGGCATTTGTTTATATGTATTCAGCTTTGTAACCTTGCCCCCTTGCAAAACGTTCCCGTTTTTTTTTTTTTTTTTTTTTTAAGTTTTAGACAATTACCAACTATAGTCAATCGGTACTTTCCTCTTCCACCCCTCCCTCCTCCGCCCTAGCTCCGCAGTCTCAAATCGAAATTCTAACAACGAGAAAGGCAAAAAGAAAAGGGTTGCATCGGTGAACGCATTCACCATATATATTACACGAGTATGATTACACCGAGAAGGACGAAATGGCAACACGCTGCAGGTTATACATCGATTTGCGACAATCCATCTTAGGAATTGCATCAACAAATATGGCAGAAATACATCTAGATCATTTCGTGTGGTGATATGTAGGCCAGCATCCCTCACCACCCACCGCTCCAATGTACAGCATGATCACGTGGTCCAATTAAGCAAGGAAAAAAATCGGTCGTCAAGGAATTTCAATGCTGGCTCTAGGTAATAGGTAGAACACAGGTCACAACTCATGAATCGCAAGTATATACGCGGATATTACACCTGAGATGTAATTCGCCGAAGGAAGAAGCTCTTCCTGCTGTGATTTGTATAGTTCTAACGCACTGAAAATGTATCAGCATCATAGCTATTGTATAGGCAATATACTCTTGTTTTTGGAAGTTAATGGAGATTTAGTACTAGCTGATGTCCGCCTTTTGTTCGCTGGTGTATTAATTAACCTGCTCACCAAGTTAGACAGTGATTTGTTTTAATGTCAACTACAGATGAAGTCACTCTGTATGTGTTACCTGGGCTAATTCGAGGGGGGTTGCAATGTAGGTTTCCGCACATACCTGTTCACTTTAATATGCTTGATTTCACCCAGGTAAAATGCCGAGAGCTATTCATCTCCTCGCACCAGTGGAAAGAGTGGAGAAAATGTCAATCTCATTAACGGAATTCCACGTCATGTCGCACGAAGCGAACACAAGGAGAAAATAGCATAATATTGATGGCTAAATATCAAGGATTAAAAAAATACATTATAAAATAATGTAAAAATATTGAGTAGATTTACTTATCGAGGTGCAATTCATGCATCTAAGGATATACACAAGCGATCCGATACTGCGCGGATCGAGGTCATCACCAGCACTGCGTCGATTACGCCGCAGCCAGAAGTTAGGGCCGTATAATGAGATGCAATGTCGCAGTTAGGACTCTCCTTACATCCATCACTCGGAGAAGTATTCCGCGGTTGCTAAGTAAACAGAACGACTGCGCAATTTGCGTGACGTATTCATAATTAGCGGTAACGATACATTCCATCGAAGGTCGATGTCATTAGCGCGCGGTCTTTCCCTCAGCACCCCAAACGACTCAATCGACTTTGCACCTTTGGCGTAGGGGTCAACAGACCCTCCCCTACCCTTCCCCCACCCCCACCCCGATCGAGATGGTAACTGCGTCTGTTGAAATCGAAGGTCAAAGGTCAACGACAACAACAACAGACCTGATGATCACGCAGCTTCCTGGTTCCGGAAACAGCCGACTCGATCCGGATTCCTCGATGTTTATGTTTTGTTACTATAAATAGCTGTAACCACGTGGCCACTCGGGCGCTACAGCCAGCTCTATTCTGCGCAGAACCCTTCGATATATAAATGCTCGGAGCAGTGATTTCAAGTAATAAATATTCAATAGTTCTTTGTGCCAATCCAGGTGTATTCCTTTGCAAACTGAACTTGAACAGAAAACGTTTCTTTGTTATTGTGTAAAAAAAATTGCAGTTAATTAAGCTTTAATTTATCAATGGAGGGTGCGTGTTTAGCGCATAGCTCGTGTAGGAACCCAATGGGAAGTACATTTTATTGCTTTTATTTTAGGCGTTTCTTTGCATATCACGAATTTCTACTAATTGAAATTCTCTGTGCATCAAGTTCAAATAATGATAATTGATAACGGGATAAAACACCCAATAGCACTCATGATTGCATAACATCCGTGGGTCAATATCCCTTTCCCTTCGCACGTAGTTATTCTATGTTTACAACTCGATCATGAACTTCACGAACCCATGACCCATAATAAACCCAGATGACGCAACTCCCGACTTCTGTTCCCAATTTATCTCCCGGGCGAAGCAAAAGCCCAGCGTACGAACCGAACCCCTTCTTCTCTCCCTTTCGGCTGCTTCTCGAGTGTTTTATTCAGATAAGTAGGCCAACGAAGAAGCGTTCATCGCGCAATGATCTCTGCTGCTGAGATTGACATTGTAAAGCGTTTAAATTAACCGATCATGACGACCTCCTTTGAGAACTGAAAACACGTGAGTTGGTTGGTTTTGCTTGCACATCAGGTGTGTGTGGCTGAGTCAGCAGTTTTCTTGCACCAGGTGATCTGCACTTATTTAATCTAACTGCTCAAGTTTTTGTTCCCTTTGAGGTTTGCACTTGGATTAATTTATGACCGTGTGCTTGTGGGTGGTTCGTGTATTTCTTATCCTGTATGCGATCACGTATATATGCTTACTCTCTGGTTTCAGAGCGAAGGTCGAGAGGACAACCTTTCGACCATGGAGGCCGTTGAGGATGAACTACGGTGTCCAGTCTGTCTGGAACTGTTCGAGTGCCCCATCATACTGCCTTGCTCCCACATCTTGTGTCGGTCTCCTTGCGCCGAGCGACTCTTTGTCCGAGAGTCCATTCGCTGCCCAGTCTGCAGAGACAACAGTTTCGTGACAGGTGGAGTGGAACGGTTGCCAAGGGTGATATCCCTTGAGCATATCATCGACCAATTCCGCATTGCGCCCATCGAAGAGCTCGTCGACGAGTCAAGCGATGAATCTGAGTCGGTGGAGGTAGCGTCTGGTCCGGATGACATCCAGTGCCAGTTGTGCGAGGAGAGACCGCCACGGAAGGCCACCCAGTCGTGCCTGCACTGCAATGCCTCCTACTGCCAGCGCTGCCTGGCGCTGTCTCACCCCAACAAAGAACCCTTCAGCCAACATCGTCTTGTTGAACCTCGCAAATACCCGAAACCGCAAGAACTCCGCTGTCCGCAACACCACGCCAAAGTGAACATATACTGCGTGGATTGCCAAATGCTGGGCTGTCTGCTCTGCGTGGATGACGCCGAGGCGCACCCGAAGCGTGA